>RBNI01000728.1:0-27459 GCA_003990745.1 Jimgerdemannia flammicorona | reverse complement strand
TCATGGAAGTCAAGAAGTTGCAGGAAACAGAAAGAGGAAGGAAAGGATTCAGATCCACAGGAAGAGGAGTATTTGCCAGCACCAAAATCACTGAATTAGATCACAAGAAGGAGGAAACCACAACCAAACACAGCTACACTATTGGGAATGAGTTTCCACTCAAGAAAGAACTCAAGAAGATACTCTATGAATTCGAGGATGTCCTTGCCACAGATTTCAAGGATATCAAAGGAAAGACCCCACACTACTACCATGATGTGGATACAGGAGACACCGAACCAATCTATCAGAAAGCAAGACCCATCCTGCCAGCCTACCGTGAATGGCTTAGAGAAGAAATCAAGCAGATGGAAGAAGCCAGTATCATCAAAGAAGCCAGTAGTCCTTGGGCTTCACCAGTTATACTAGCCCCGAAGAAAGGAAGCAAGCCAGGAGAATTCGCACCAAGACTCTGTACCGATTATAGAAAGCTCAACTCGATTACCAAGAAGGATCGCCAACCACTACCCCTCATCAGCAACATTCTCGTAACTCTGGGAGACGAGGCACAGTACTACAGCACCTTGGACTTATACTCAGGATTCTATCAAATTGGCCTCACAGAAGCAGCGAGTGAGAAATCAGCTTTCATCACCCCAGACGGAACCTATGTCTACCTGCGAATGCCATTCGGAATATGCAATGCACCAGCAAGCTTCCAGCAAATGATGAACAAAATCTTTTGCTATGACATGGGGAGATGGATGATGGTTTATGTGGACGACGTAATCATCTACAGCAAGACAGCCGAAGAACATCTGCAGCACATCCAGCAGATGATGGAAAGGTTGAGGAAGCATGGTCTTTACATTAAACCAAAGAAATGCAAGTTTGCGAAAATCGAGATTTCCTACCTTGGACATGTCATTAACTGAGATGGAACACACATGGACCCCCTCAAGATACAGGCAGTAGCAGCATATCTAAGACCTACTATAGTCACTGAAGCCCAAGCCTTCATGGGACTCGCCTCCTACTATCGCAGATTTATTAGAGGATTTTCCAATATTGCAAGCCCAATTTACGAACTCAACAAGAAGGATATCAAGTTCTAATGGACTGGCAGGCAACAAAAAGCATTTGACGAACTCAAGGTCAGGCTGACCCAGGCACCCATCCTTAGAAGACCCAATTGGACTCAAGAATTTATCTTACAGACAGATGCAAGCACACAAGGACTTGGAGCAGTCCTGGTCCAGAAGAAGGACAAAGTAGAGTATGTCATCGTATACCTAAGCCGAGGAACCAGAGGAGCTGAAAAAGAATATGAATCCTACAAGTTGGAATGCCTCGCAGTCATCTGGGCTGTGGAAAAGTTCCACTACTACCTCGCTGGAAGATACTTCACTATCCAGACAGACCATTCAGCCCTCACCTGGCTACTGACCACTGGACAATCCAAAGGAATCTATGCCAGATAGATCATGAAGTTATAAGCCTATGATGTAACAATCGTACACTGCCCAGGAAGAACCAACGCCAATGCAGATGCCCTCTCACGGACACCCCGAAATACCTCCAACCAGCAAATCAATCATGAATAAGGAACTCTACTATGGAGTCATCACCTATCTGGGACAGTGAAAGATGCCCCAACATCTAGAAGAATGGACACAGATGATTATCAGCAGGACATGGAAACAATTCGAAACCGATGGAGAAACACTGAAGAAAGGAAAACTACTAGTCATACCCGATCACAAGAAAGAACAAGCAATGAAATCAATATATGAACTTGGCCATCTAGGAGGAAAAAACACATATGACAAAGTAAGAAGAACAATGTGGTGGCCAGGAATGGAGGAAGATATCAAACAATTTGTCAAGACCTGCGATAAATGCTAGAAACAAAAACAAGACCAATAAAATCAAGCCCCAGGATCAGCGCACATAGAACCAGTACCATTCGCCCACATTGCAATGGATGTAATTGGTCCTCTACCCTTGACCTTGACTGGCAACCGATATATTATTGTCATTGTGGACCTCTTCACGAAATGGATAGAGGCGGGACCCCTCAAGGAAGCCAATGCACAGTCAATTGCTAATTTCTTTCACAAAGAAATCATCTGCTGATTCAAAACCCCAGTACAAGTCACCACAGACAGAGGAACAGAATTTGTGAACCAGTTCTTTGAGATCCTCTATAAGAAATACAGAATCCAGCATATTCGGACCACGGCATACCATCCTCAAGGAAACGGATAAGCAGAAAGAACCAACAAAACACTCAAGAACGTTATCGCCAAGATCTGTGATAACTATGAAAATTGGGATCACTATCTGCCAATAGCATTATCCGCTCTTCGGGATATTCGATCACAAAGCACCCACTTCACCCCTTGGGAAATGCTGTTCGGAGAAGAAAGTTCTCAAGAAACCTTATCATCCAATGGAGATGCTGTCTGGAAACGCGTGGACACGGAGATACGGAAACTACACCAAATCAGGAAAAAGGCTGAAGATTACATCATTAAGGTACAGACACTTCAACGGAACAATGCAG
Source organism: Jimgerdemannia flammicorona (assembly GCA_003990745.1). Taxonomy (NCBI): domain Eukaryota; kingdom Fungi; phylum Mucoromycota; class Endogonomycetes; order Endogonales; family Endogonaceae; genus Jimgerdemannia; species Jimgerdemannia flammicorona. The sequence continues at coordinate 24,914 of RBNI01000728.1, read as the reverse complement.
AAAAGACCCATAAGCCCTTGGAGATTATCAAGATAGGAGACAAAGTCCTAGTATATCGGAATATGGTGGAAGCTTCATGGTCACAAAAACTGGAGCCCAAGTGGGAAGGACCTTACCTGGTGCAAGATATAAAAGGGACTACCTTTTGGCTACGAAAAACTTCAGGCACAATCATCCCTACTACCATTCACCGAAACCGAATCAAGAAGTATCATGACCAGTTAACGAAGTAATGCTGCTGCCCTCAAGATCACTAGCGCGGTCCAGCGAGCTATAGAAAGACAGTGGTGTTCCACTGAGCCACCAATGATGGAGGAATCCTTCAACAGCATCCAGAGTATAGTGTAGATGCACTTATCACGAATCTCACATTTCAAGGCCTACCAGAACCGAACCGAGTTCCAGGAATACTTCAAGTTGGGACAGCTACTGAATTCAAAACCAAAGATGGGAAAAGATGACTGGATCAAGGAATGTCAGCTCTCCTACATTCAAATTACGATTGCAAAAAGAGTACACAAGTTATTCAAGGATGATGAAGCAGCCTTGGCCCACTTCCGGGAAGTAACCCCAGGAGAGTTTGGATATGTCAAGAGGCAACACTGGAGGAATATAATGACACAAATTGCACAGTACAAGGAGATACAAATCGTAGAAGCCTGGGAGTTCAAGTGAATAGGATACTCCAAGGATGAATCACCTATTCAGGAGGAAGATGTGACAGTTGATCTGAATTAGTAACATGAAACAGGGGGAATAGACATTTGATCGCGGTACCTGAATCTGATTCCCTATATAGTTTAACCTTATAAATAGCAGTCATATTCTGCAAAGTGCAGAAACTTTAACATTTGCAAAGATTTAGAAGATGTTAGAATGTTTGCAATCAGCAGAATCCTAGCAGATGTTGAAAGATCCAATACTTGCAGAATGACTCATTACTTAGCCACCTTATAGCTAGCAAACTTGTATAAATAACCCAGTATCTTAGAGTGAATAAACCTCAGATCGAAATAGTTCAAAGCAAAGAAAAAGCAAAGGAACTAGTAAGCCTGCAGGCAGATACACTTCGAACTCACCCACCCCTGCATACCAAGGACTCCGCAGAGTCAAAGAAGATCAAGAATTCAAGATACAGAAATCCGACATACTTACAAGGTTAAGTGTCTGCTACGTTACAGTATATAGGATGAATAGCTTCTGTAGATTGGGGCATACAAGGATTGGTGCTGCAGTTATGCAGTTCTTGAGTTCTTTAAAGACTTTTTCTTATGATTCTGTCCATTTGAATGGCACTCTTTTCTTGAGAAGGTTTCAGATTGGGGCAGCAATTTGGGCAAAGTCCTTGATAAGGCTTCTGTAGTAGGATACTAGAATCAGAAATGATAGTATTTCCTTTGGGATCTTGGGTACTGGCCAATTGTTGATCTTATCAGTTTTCTTTGGATCTGTATGAGTTCCTTCTTTTGAAACTATAAATCCAAGAAATTCAAGTTTCTGTTTCCCAAAGTAGCATTTCTTTGCATTCAGCCACAAGTGGTTCTTGTGGGTGAGCTTGAAGAATTTCTCTAGGTAGTGCAGATGTTCTTCGAAATTTGATGAATAGATGTTGGAATCATCCATATATATATACAATCAGACAGTAGTGGATCAAGGGAGTATAGACTGAATTCATCATCCTCTGAAAGGTGGGGGGTACATTGTAAAGTCCAAAGGGCATTCAAAGGTATTTAAACAGTTTTCCTAAAGCAAGAAAGACTGTCTTTTGAATGTCTTTTGGGTCTATGGGGATTTCATGGAATTCTGTAAAGAGGTCCATACTACTGAAGTATCTGACATCTTGTAACTGATCCAGAAGGTGATCAATTCTGGGCAAAGGATAGGTATTTTTTTTAGTAACTGAATTGAGTTTCCTGTAGTCCACACAGAGTCTCCATCCTCCTTTCTTTGGTACAATAAGTATAGGGCTAGCCCAAGGGCTGGTAGAGGGTCAGATGACTCCATTATCTCAGAGTTCTTGAATGTGCTCCTTTTCAAATGTTTTCAAGTAATGGAGTATTCTATAGGGTTTCTGCCAGATGGGTGTTGCATTTTCTATATTTATACTGTGGTGATATGATGGATTGTATGACAGGTTGCCATAATCAGTAGTGAAAATATCTTGATATTTGTTAAGAAGTTCTACTTGTTGTTGTTGTTGTTGAGGTGTCAATTCTTCTCCAATGTTGGTGGAAGGCTTCACTGTCTTCTGGGTCGCAGAGAGGCCTTTCCTTTCTTCTGAGACCTTTTGCCATTTCTCGATAGGTTTAGTTCATAGACTTCCCTATAAGTTCAGTTGAGAAAAGGCACCAGATGTCCTATGATGGTTCCTTTTGGCAAGATGATGGTCTCCCAACTTTTGTTGGTTGCTCAGGAGTGTACTGGATTCATCTTATCAGGGAATATATATCCCTCTATGTCCAGGTGTGAGATATCTTCCTTGGGTTCAAAGAAAAGGTTTCTGGGGTCAGGTGGAGCAAAGATTTCGAAGGTAGCTTATTCTCCAGGCTCCAGGATGAGATTCTTGTGCAGTCTGACTGGTTGCCAGTGCACTTGTTGGGGAGCATTCCTCTTGAGGTAGTTGACTTAGAAGAGATATACTTTCTTCTTATCTGAGCTTCCAAATGCTTTGACCTGCCTTGTTCCTTCAGTCAGTTCAGATACTTCCTGTAATTGCAGAGTCCTGACCTTCATGAAGACTGCTTGGGCAATCTTCTATCCTCTAATAATTTGGTGCTATTCTGCACTGCTGTTGTGTAGGATAACCTTAATTTCACCTGTATATCCTGAGTCAATAGTTCCTCCTTCTATGGTTATTCCTTTTCTGGCAAGTCCAGACCTTGAGGTCAATTGGATATAAGCTCCTTGGGGTGGCTGCATGGCTAATCTGGTTCTGATCATGAAGGTTTTTTCAGACTTGATAGATTCATCCTCCAGACTGTAAAGATCATATCCTACATCCTCTAGGTGAGCTTTGGTTGGATGTTTGGCCTTGGGATGTAGCAGGGCATACTGGGCAATGTCCTTACTAAGTTTGGGCTTTTCTAATGCTGAAGCTCTGCTAGCAGAGAGCCTCCAAGCTCTGAGGTTGAGGTGTGGCCATCTGGCTCCAGTAGAGGGGTCTCAGAGATAATTGATTCCTCTTCTTCCCATAGGGTCTAGGGCTTCCATGAAGTTGGTAGCATCTTCTGCCCATTCTTGGCAGATTACATGTCTGATGAGAGCTAGGATGTCTTCTCTCAAATCATAGATCTTGAGGATTCTTCTTCCTGGCTTCTTGGTTTGGCTTTTTCAGATCTGGCCTCTGTTGTCTCCTCTCTTTAAAGTATGGACTGCAACATCATGACTAAGATAAATCTTCTGATATCTGCAGTCTCAGCAGTCAGGGTGTCTTCCATGATTGCAATATCCCATTGCTTGGAAATAATGTTTCTGGTTATTGATCTCTTGTTGTCTTAGGAATTAGTACCCATCTTGGTCATAGGTGGGTAGAAGGATAGACAAGGGATATATTTCTGTCTGGGTGAAGAAGCCTTGCCCCCTGAATCAGCTTTGCAACTTGGTGGTGACTTCTTGAAAGATAGTTGACTGTGCAAGTATATTTGGGGGTTCTGGTCTCTGGGGTCTCTGTCTCTCCTATTAGTCTAGTAAATGGCACTGATAGCAGTAGTCTCAGGGAGAGTGGAAGACCATTTGGTGTGGACATCTTCTAAGCCAAAAAGCTTTCTCTTGGTGAGTTTCTTTCTTGGGAATAATGGTGATTATACTGGATCCTTCTTCTGTATTCCAAGGGTTATTGTCTTCAGGTGGTGTCCAGTGAGAGTTATCTCAGGGAATGAGTTCAGAGACCTCTTCTTCTTCAGGTGCTTCTTGTTCAGGAACTTCTTGGTCAGAAGTTTCTTCTTTCTCAGATAATTCTTGACCCCAAATTGCTTGTACTTCTATAGCTTCAGTTACAGGTGTTTCTGGAATATATCTATATTTCTTCTTTTTCCTTCTGTACTCCAGGCAGGCTGTGCCAGGCGATTTCCTTGTTCCCATGATCTTGGAGGAGTGCTCAGGACACTTGTGTCTCTTGAGACAGGTAGGACATCCTTTGGCTTCTCTTGCAATAGCTCCAATGGTGATAGGGATGGTGTTCTTAGCCCACACATTGTCTTCTAGTCTGTCATCCACCAGGTTAATTCAGGGATTGAGTCTGGGATCATTTCCATCTTTGGATTCTTCTTCTTCTTCTATAGTAGATTCTTCACTACTGGCATATTCTTCCTGAATAGTGACCTTCTTCTTTTTCTTTGATTGCTCATAGCTAGTCACCTTAACTCTATACTTCTTACCTCAGTAATTAAACTTGAGTACTTGTTGGCCAATATCAACAACTGCATTAATTTCCTTCATCCAGTTGGTGCCAAGAATCATGTCATAGGTGACAGCTTTAGTGACAACAGCTTTGGGGATGGAGAACTGAATATGTCCAAGGGAGATAGTGATATTTCGTACTTCTCCAAGGGGTTGAGTTCGAGCTCCATCTGCTACTATGATGCTGAGGTTGGATGGTCCATCAATGGGCCATTAGAGGGTGTCCAGGAACTGTTTGGCAATGACACAGACAGCTGCTCCTGTGTCTATAAGGATCTTCACTTTTTGTCCTCCAATATCTCTATGGGATAGGTACTGACATGTCTTTCAGCTGCCTGAACAGAGATAGGAACTGGTTCTTACTATGGGATTGAGACTCAGCCAGTGCTAGACCTGGTGGTTCTCAGTAATTTGTTTCGGACTCTGGCTGGTATCAGTTGCAGAAACTGCAGGAGGGGAACTTCCATCTTGGCCTCTTGGATCTTCTGCCAGGCTTCATTGTAGATGTCTCTAGGCATGGTCTTTGGGGTGTATTTTTTCTTGGGCTTTAGGGCAATAGGTTCCTGTTCTTCTTGTTCCATTTCTTCATCTTCTGGTGGCAACTCATTTGTTTCTGGGATAAAAGGTGAGGGGGTTTGGGGAGGTGTTTCTACTTGTTCTTCTTCATGTTCTTCATCTTCCTCTTGGATGGTTCTTCTGCTGACATTTCTGGATGGCCTTCCTATAGGTCTCTTTCTTTTTTCTGCTGGGTAGACTGTTTTTCAGATAGTAACCTTGGTAGGATATAAGTCTAGGTCACTGTAGTCTTCACTGTTGCTTGCTTCCTCGAAATCTTCAACAGGATGGGCTTCAGTCTTCTTGTACTGAGTGTCATTCCTTCAGTTTGGTGGTTCTGAGTCCCTCTGGTCACTTCTTTTGTTATCACATTCAGTAGCATAGTATCCATATTATTCACAGTGAAAGCATTGGACTTGGGCTCTGTCTCAGACAGGGTACCTTCTTTCTTCTTGCTGGTAATTCCTGTTATCTCTTAGTGGATAACCTTGGCTCCTCTGTAGTGGGTATCCTCTGTTGTCTTGGTAGCCCCGATTTTTACATATGGTGAGTTTTTCAATCTGTCTAACCAATTGGTCCAATTTGGAGCTAAGGTCTTGAATTTCACTTCTGTCCTTTTTTCCTTCCTTGGTTGGCCTTCTTTCCTCAGATCTTTCTTATCCTTGAAGCAGTCCTTGTAGGGCTTTGACCAGGATATCTTCTTTATCTTCTTTCTTGTCATAATCACTCTAGGTAGTTCTTTGTCTGATATCAAAGAATCCTTGGGCTGTATCTACTTGCTCTTCAGACCTTCTGATGCCTAGGGTGCAGACATGCTGGGCAATGTTTGGAGGAATTCCATTCATGAAGGTCATTGGACCTATGATGTTCTGGTTGGTGGCATTGAACTCGGCAGCATGCATTCTCTTCTAGATTCTTGTGAAGAAGGCTCTGGGTGACTCTCTAAGATTCATCTTCATCCCTATGATGGATTCTTGAGCCTTGTGGTGGGTTTCATTTTCTGTATACTTTTCAATGAGCCAGTGGACCATGGCCACATATTCTAGCTCATAAGATAGTGTTGCTTATATCTGTCTTACCAATTCTGAATCTGGATTGTTTGCTGTTTGATGGAAAATTCCTCTGACTGGTTCTCTGAGCTGAGCCTTATAGATGGCAATTTTTCTTTCATCTGAGAGATTCCTCAGGACTGCAATTCCTTCAATTCCATCAAGGAATTCTCTGGGGTCTTCCTCTGAGTATTCTGCAAAGGTTGGCAATGAGGTGGCCATTTCATCATCACTTTCTTCTAATTCTGGTTTGGGTTCGGATTCTGATTCTGATTCACTTTCTGAGCTGTCACTAGAGATGGGGGTGCTTGGGTATCATGAAGATGGTGTTCTGGACCTTGGATAAGGTGGAATAAGTCTAGTTATTCTTGTAAGAGCTACTTCCTACTCTGCAAGATATTGTGGTAAAGGTTCTATTGGGGAGATTGGTGGGACTGGTATGGGATGTCTGGCTGTAAGATCTTGGACTTGTATAATAAGATCTTCTAGTTCTTGTACAAGTTCTTCAAAATCTCCAACAGGGCCACCTGTATTGTCTGGTTGATCTGGTTAGGGATTTTGGGCTGTACTTCCTTCTGGTTGGGATTCTTCTGATGCTGGGTAGTTGGCAAGTCTTGATGTGATTACTTCTCTTTTTGTCCAAATGCTGGTGATGACTGGTTCTCCTGTAGTGGCAGAGATTAGTGTTATATCAAATGTATCCAGTTTGACTATGGGTTCTTGTGAGCTGAAAAGATATGTCAATTTGAAGTCTTCCCAGTTGAGCCTCTAAATGTAATGTACCTGGCTCAATAGAGGCAAATTACAAGGTTGGGGGTTGATGTAGTTTGGCTTGAGCCCCCAGTTACTTTGTTAAAAGTAACAAAATGTTCTTAGTGTTTAGTAGTATAATAGTCAAGATCTGGATACTGTGTGAGTGGTTTCCTTTTTGGGACAGGTTCTTGGGTATAGCAGTGATTTGTGTATATAAATGGGTTTTCTTCTTAGGTCAACTGGGAATATCACAATTTTGAGTAGTGAGGTAATCTCCAAAAGTATGTGATTTCTGACATAACAATCTTTTATGATATGGTGATCTCTGTATAGTGCGATGATCTTCCTTATGCATAATGGTCTGGCAATTTGACAGTTCGCCTTATATGATGCAGTCTGATAATCTTGGCAGATAATTCAATTTGGCACAGATTTTCCAAAAGCAGCAGTTTGTGAATAGAAGATGGCACAGGTTCTTCTTACTGGGAATTGTACTGATGGTAGATTCTTCTCGTACTCACTGGGAATAATAAGTAACTCAGATGTTACAGATAACTTGGGCTCTCTGGGAATAATACTTAGGTGGCATGGATTCTTCTAAATTGACAGCTTCAACTGGGAACACTATGGCACAGATCCTTCCTGAATTGACGGCTTCAACTGGGAAATAGTGGCAAAGTTCTTTCTTGAACTTAGGTGGTAAATCTTCAGGCTTATCTGATAAGTGAACCAAAACATAGCAGACTTCTCTTGAAAATGAACTTTTTCTTTGTATTGGAAAGTGGACTAGAGTGGGAAAGGAGCAAAGCTCAAAATCTCCTAGTAGTGACTGTAGAGCAGGCATTTCTCCTAAGTGTTGCAATCCAATTCCTTTAGGATCAAGTGGCTTTTGGCAGGTGTATCTCTTGAAGTGTAGTAGACAGACTTGTCTTTTGCTTTATATTTCAGAACTGAGGTTTATTCACTCTTGTCTCTGGGGTATTTTATACATCATGGTTGCTATCTTAGTTGCTATCTAGTTAACTATAGAATGCTATTTATGGGGTGACATTCACTGTCAGGGTGGCAGCCACTGTCAGAGTGATGGCCCTATCAGGGTGACAGCCACTGTCAGGGTTTTCCATTTCTTTAGCTATCTGGGTTATTTATACATTTTCTGCAGTAATGGTTGCTGGTTACTATGCTATACTAATGTTCATATCACCTGATTGGGTTTTGAGATTGCTATGTTTTGTAATTTGTCACAGTACATATGTCTAGTTTATATCTATTTGAACTAGAAAGTCTACCATAGTAATTTGCCAGATATACTTTTTACTAAAGTTGATAAGCATGATCATGTTCACATATATGATCCTTTGCCTTATTTAGTATTCAAGAGCTAGTTTGAAAGTAATTTACATAATATAGGTTATGCAAAGTGATATCTTTATAGTACTCACTCTTTTTGAAGAGATAGATGTCAGTACTAATGTCATTATACAAGTCTAAAATAGGATATTTGACAGTTATGTATTTGGGGTAGATGGAGTATTGAGTTTGATAATTTGACTATTATATAATATATAGTTGATATAAATAATATCTATTATACTTCTAGAGATCTTTATAAAGTCTCACAAACCACTTACTAATGGTACTAAAGAATCTTCTTTTTAAATAAATATATTTATAGATTATATTAGTAAGGAATTTAAATTTAAATTTGATAGAAATTAGCTGAATGTATATATTGTGATGGTCAATCCGAATTAGTAATCTGAATCAGGGGAATTAGACATTTGATCATGGTACCTGAATCCAATTCCCAGTATAGTATAGCCTTATAGTTAGCCAAGTCTCCAATTTAGACAATGTTGAAATATCTCGATACTTACGAAATCGATGACCTGATATAGTATAGCATTTAGACAATGTCGAGAAGTCTTGACACTTACTAAATGACTCATAAACTTAGCCGCATAACTTAGCCATCACATAGCTAGCAAAACCTGTATAAATAACCCAGTATCTTAGAGTGAATAAACCTCAGATTGAAATAGTTCAAAGCAAAGAGAAAGCAAAGGAACTAATAAGCCTGCAGGCAGATATACTTTGAACTCACCCACCCCTGCATACTGAGGACTCTGTGGAGTCAAAGAAGATCAAGAATTCAAGATACAGAAATCCGACGTACTTACAAGGTTAAGCATCTGCTACGTTACAACTTGGTGCCCATTGGCTGGTGATTCAAGATGAATCCCTCACTTTCAAGCTGAACAACGAACAACCACCACCACAAGAACTCACACAACACAATCAGACAAAATGGACATGAGACTACTTGTATTTCACGGATATACTTCGGACGAATCAATCGTCACCTTCATAGATGATTTTGAGCAGTATGCTGCTGTTAGGACCTTAACTGCGGGACAGCAAGTAGCCCTCATGCCCTACAGCCTATGAGGACCTGCAAAAGCAGCATTCACAGCCACAACCCATGTAGGAAATGATGCTGATGCTATATTGAATGCACAGAAGACCTGGCTCCGGAATACCTATTATACAGACGAGATCAAGCAAGCCCTGAAGGACCAGCTCAATACAACATGTTAAGGAATGAGCAAGGACCCAAACATATTCTTCACAAGAATCTGATATCAGATAATCCTCGCGGATTATGCTGATGCTATCCGAGACCAAGTAGCTGAAGCAACCTTCATGAAAGGAGTTCACCCAGAGATAGCCTTGGCCATCTGCTCATCACCAGTAGTCCTGGATCTGGCACAAAAGGTCACCTATGCTCAGCGATATTGGATAGCCAGACATCTATAAGACCATACAATGGAAAGAGTTACTGGTATTAGAATCGAAGTACCCAAGCCAACTAGTATAATCTCTACCACTATGATCAATCAAAACACACCTCAGCCAAGAGCTATAGAACAACAGAGAAACAGCAATCCTATGGAAGAACTTGCCAAGCAGTTCGCTGAAATAAATGCTCACCTAGAAGATGTGGTAAAAGAAATCAGAGGAAGAGATCGCTGCCCAATTCAGAAGTTTACCACCACCTCAGACAAGAAGAAAGATACCTACTACAGCTGTGGAGAAGAAGGCCACTACTCATATGAATGTATGAGTGAAACCAAGCACAAGGCCCAGCTAAGTAATACTACTACTAGAAATAAGGAGCAAGCCAACATCATCACCTTCAAGGAAATTGGAGATTCAGATGAGGAATGGGAGGCCTATCCTACTCAGACCACTAAGAAGAATGTTCGCAAGAAACTCTACAAGAGACCACCAGGAAGACCCAAGAAGAACCCAGTGGAAAAGCAGATGGAAGCAACCACAGAAAGCCAAGCTGAAGAAATGGATCAAGACATGGAGCTCGAGCAAGCAGTCCAAGATATCATCCGAGGAGCCACTCCAGCAAGTGAAGGAGAAAAGGAGAAGAAACTTCGCAAGACCAAGACTTTCAAGTATGATATCTTCAAGAATCTCAGCCAACAAAAAGTCAATGCAACCTTCGGCCAGCTGGCAGAAATCCCCACATTCAGGCAGCAAATGAGATTTGGACTTGCAGAAACCACCAAGGAGCAAGGTTGGAAGATAACCGAGGCCAATAATGTTCAAGAAGACTCTGGAGAGGAAAGTGAAGACAACCGCAAGACTTCTGCCTATGCAACCTGCCAAATCGAAGATAGAATCTTTGAAGCCATTATAGACACAGGAGTAGGAGGATGTCTCCTCAGCAAGAAGGCAGTAGACCACTTAGGATGGGAGATCGAAGAAGCAACCAAGCTGGTATTCGTCACAGCAGATGGCACAAGAGCCACCCCTCTGGGAAAGATCCGAGATATTCCCATCAAGTTCAGAGGAGCAACCATCCCAGTTGATGTGATTGTAACCAATGCAACCAACTATGACATCCTCATCAGCAACTAGTGGCTTCACAAAGCCAGAGCAATAATCGATCTGAATGCACAGAAGATGCAGATTGTCTACTGAGGACAAAAGATGTGAATCCCTATCAATGTTAACAAAGGAGTGCTCTCTGAGATGGAGGAAGAAGAAGGTGAGCAAGAGGAAGCCTACATGGTAACCATGCAGAAAAAGAAAAAGAAAGTCGGATGGATGAGTGAGGAGGAATGGTGCAAGAAGATTGCAGAAGGATATGTGCCACAAGGAGTCTGCCCCCATGGAATCAAGATATACTGTATGGAGCACATCAATGATTGCTACCAATGCACCGGTGGAATCAAGAAGATCTACTATGAAAGGAAACAGAAGGTTCTCGAAGAACAGGCCAGAAGAAAAAAGGAAGAGGAGGAAGATGACGAACCACCGGCCCTCCTAGAAGACAGTGACGATGAAGAAGAGATCAAGGTCAAGATTCGGAAAATCCATCCTGATGCAGTTCTACCAGAATACAAGTTGGAAAATGCAGCCAGAATAGCTATTGCTACAGTAGAAGAAACCGTACTGGAGCCCCAGACAACCACCCTACTCTCAACTAGACTAGAGATGACCATTCTAAAGGACCACATTGGAATTCTCAAAACAAGAAGCAGCCTGGCAAAAAGCGAAATCACCATTGAAGGAGGAGTCATCAATTTGGACTATATTGGGGAAATACTACTCATTGCTAGGAATCACAATCTTACCATTCCATTCCTGGTCAAGAAGAAGGATCAGCTGGCACAGATACTGATCTTCCCAGTTCTACAACCAAAGATCATAGAAGTCAAGAAGTTACAGGAAACAGAGAGAGGAAGGAAAGGATTCAGATCCACAGGAAGAGGAGTATTTGCCAGTACCAAAATCACCGAATTAGATCACAAGAAGGAGGAAATCACAACCAAGTACAGCTACACCATTGGGAATGAGTTCTCACTCAAGAAAGAACTCAAGAAGATACTCTATGAATTCGAGGATGTCCTTGCCACAGATTTCAAGGATATCAAAGGAAAGACCCCATACTACTACCATGATGTGGATACAGGAGACACCGAACCAATCTATCAGAAAGAAAGACCCATCCTGCCAGCCTACCGTGAATGGCTCAGAGAAGAAATCAAGCAGATGGAAGAAGCCAGTATCATCAAAGAAGCCAGTAGTCCTTGGGCTTCACCAGTCGTACTAGCCCTGAAGAAAGGAAGCAAACCAGGAGAATTCGCACCAAGACTTTGTACTGATTATAGAAAGCTCAACTCGATTACCAAGAAGGATCACCAACCACTACCCCTTATCAGCGATATTCTCATAACTCTGGGAGATGAAGCACAGTACTACAGCACCTTGGACTTATACTCAGGATTCTATCAAATTGGCCTCACAGAAGCAGTGAGTGAGAAATCAGCTTTCATCACCCCAGACGGAACCTATGTCTACCTGCGAATGCCATTCGGAATGTGCAATGCACCAGCAAGCTTCCAGCGAATGATGAACAAAATCTTCTGCTATGACATAGGGAAATGGATGATGGTTTATATAGATGATGTAATCATCTACAGCAAGACAACCAAAGAACATCTGCAACACATCCAGCAGATGATAGAAAGGTTGAGGAAGCATGGTCTTTACATCAAACTGAAGAAATTCAAATTTGCGGAAATTGAGATCTCTTACCTCGGACATGTCATTAACCGAGATAGAACACACACGGACCCTCTCAAGATACAGGCAGTAGCAGCATATCCAAGACCCACTACAGTCATTGAAGCCCAAGCCTTCATGGGACTCGCCTCCTACTATCGCAGATTTATTAGAGGATTTTCCAATATTGCAGGCCCAATTTACAAACTCAACAAGAAGGATATCAAGTTTCAATGGACTGACAGGCAACAAAAAGCATTTGATGAACTCAAGGTCAGGCTGACCCAGGCACCCATCCTTAGAAGACCCAATTGGACTCAAGAATTTATCCTACAGATAGATGCAAGTGCACAAGGACTTGGAGCAGTCCTGGCCCAGAAGAAGGACAAAGTAGAGTATGTCATCACATATCTGAGTCAAGGAACCAGAGGAGCTGAAAAAGAATATGAATCCTACATGTTAGAATGCCTTGCGGTCATCTGGGCTGTGGAAAAGTTCTACTACTACCTCGCCAGAAGACACTTCACTATCCAGACAGACCACTCAGCCCTCACCTGGCTACTGACCACCGGACAACCCAAAGGAATCTATGCCAGATAGATTATAAAGTTACAAGCCTATGATGTAACAATCGTACACTGCCCAGGAAGAACCAATGCCAATGCAGATGCCCTCTCACGGACACCCCGAAATACCTCCAACCAGCAAATCAATCATGAATAAGGAACTCTACTATGGAATCATCACCTATCTGAGACAGCAAAAGATGCCCCATATATCTAGAAGAATGGACACAAACAATTATCAGCAGGACATGGAAACAATTTGAAACCAATAGAGAAACACTGAAGAAAGGAAAACTACTAGTTATACCTGATCACAAGAAGAAGCAAGCAATGAAATCAATACATGAACTTGGCCATCTAGGAGGAAAAAACACATATGACAAAGCAAGAAGAACAATGTGGTGACCAGGAATGGAGGAAGATATTAGACAATTTGTCAAGACCTATGACAAATGCCAGAAACAAAAACAAGACCAATGGAATCAAGCCCTGGGATCGGCACATATAGAACTAGTACCATTCGCCTATATTGCAATGGATGTAATTGGTCCTCTATCCTTGACTTTGACTGGCAACTGATACATCATCGTCATTGTGGACCTCTTTACAAAATGGATAGAGGCAGGACCCCTCAAGAAAGCCAATGCACAGTCAATTGCTGATTTCTTTCACAAAGAAATCATCTGCCGATTTAAGACCCCAGTACAAGTCACCACAGACAGAGGAACAGAATTCGTGAACCAGTTCTTTGAGATCCTCTACAAGAAATACAGAATCCAGCATATTCGGACCATGGCATACCACCCCCAAGGAAACAGACAAGCAGAAAGGACCAACAAAACACTCAAGAATGTTATCGCCAAGATCTGTGATAACTACGAAAATTGGGATCACTATCTGCCAATAGCATTATCTGCTCTTCGGGATATTCGATCACAAAGCACCCACTTCACCCCTCGAGAAATGCTGTTTGGAGAAGAAAGTTCTCATGGAACCTTATCATCCAATGGAGATACTGTCTGGAAATGCATGGACACAGAGATAAGAAAACTACACCAAATCAGGAAGAAGGCTGAAGATTACATCATTAAGATGCAGACACTTCAACGGAATAATGCAGAAAAGACCCACAAGCCTTTGGAGATTATCAAGATAGGAGATAAAGTCTTAGTGTATCGGAATATGGTGGAAGCTTCATAGTCATGAAAACTGAAGCCCAAGTGGGAAGGACCTTACCTGGTGCAAGATATAAAAGGGACTACCTTTTGGCTACGAAAAACTTCAGGCACAATCATCCCTACTACTATTCACCGAAACTGACTCAAGAAGTATCATGACTAATAACCGAAGCACTGAAACAGCACTCAAGATCACTAGTGCTGCCCAAAGAGCCATTGAGAGACAGTGGCATACTACTGAACCCCTGACTATAGAAGAATGTTATGACAGTATCCAAAGTATTGTCCAGACCCATCTCTCCTGAATTTCGCACTTCAAGGCCTATCATCATAGAATGGAGTTCCAAGAGTACTTCAAGCTTGGACAGATACTTAACCAGAATGAGGAAATGACCAAAGAAAATTGGATCACAGAATGTCAGCTCTCTTATTCACAGATCACCATCACCAAGAGAATTCATAAACTGTTTTGAGATGATGAATCAGCACTAGCCCATCTCTGAGGAATAACCCCTACAGACTTCGAGTGAGTTAGGCGACATCATTGGGAAACTGTGATACAACAAATCGCATAGTACAAGACCATACAAACCATCGAAGCCTGAGAGTTTGAATGAATAGGATATTTCAGGGATGAATCACCTATTCAGGAGGAAGTTGTGATGGTTAATCCAAATTAGTAATCTGAATCAGGGGAATTAGACATTTGATCGCAGTACCTGAATCCGATTCCCAGTATAGTATAGCCTTATAGTTAGCCAAGTCTCTAATTTAGACAATGTCAAAATATCTCGATACTTGCAAAATCGATGACCCAATATAGTATAGCATTTAGACAATGTCGAGAAGTCTCAACACTTACTAAATGACTCATAAACTTAGCTGCATAACTTAGCCATCACATAGCTAGCAAAACCTGTATAAATAACCCAGTATCTTAGAGTGAATAAACCTCAGATCAAAATAGTTCAAAGCAAAGAGAAAGCAAAGGAACTAGTAAGCCTGCAGGCAGATACACTTCGAACTCACCCACTCCTGCATACCGAGGACTCTGCGGAGTCAAAGAAGATCAAGAATTTAAGATACAGAAATCTGACATACTTACAAGATTAAGCATCCACTACGTTACAATATAAATAGCAAATTTAAGCTAAAGAACAGCTTGTTTTTACTAATTTCTAATATATTATTTTATTTTGAAGAATGTAATATAAAATTACTATTTAGAAGTATATATTTATATTTATATAAACTATAATATTATCATTTATATTTCTTATTAAGCTTTCAGAGAACCTAATTATTTATATATTATTATTTACATTTTTTTGAAATTCAGAGAGAATCTAATTATTCATATACTATTATTCATATTTTTCTTTTTTCAGAATTCAGAGGGGACATAATTATTCATATAGTATTATTTATATTTTTTCAGAATTCAGAGAGTACTTAATTATTTAAAATCATGTAAGCTGTTAATTATTTATATGAAATTCATTTTGATAGGTATAATATACAAATATACTTACAATCTTCTTCACTTGGACCCAATACTTCTCTATCTTTGAACTTCTCTTATATTTTGATTATAGTAGTCCAGGCTATATCCAATCACTAGTATATTTTCTGCAAACCAACTCTATTGATTATTGTGAGGATATTCTCATACTGAGTCTTCCAAATTAGTTCTTTGAACTTTGACCTTATGATAGTAATATATACCTAAAACAAATAAAATATAATTAGATTTTACAATCTATAACTGAAAAAATTAACATCATATAAACTTACCACAGTAATAGCAAAAACTACCATTATTCTATCTAATGTCTTTAGTTGGTATATTTGGGTCAAACTTTATAGTATATTTGACCCATAATATAATTTCTGGTATACATGAAGACAATCCAAATTATTTCTTTAAAAGTAGGGCCTATACAGATCCAATTGACTGTATACTCCTTGAACTTCACTTATTGAGCAGTATTGAGGTCAAATATTCTATTGATTGGGTCTACTAAAAGGCCAAACTTGAGGTTGTATTTTTTATAGGTCATAAATATCTTATCAGAGTCAAGCATTAACTATCTGAATTAATAGTTCTTGTTAAGGTTAAAAATGTTCAAAAGAACAAGAGCAAATTCAGAGAGAAGATTGGATTTGATGGCTTCAAGAATCTGTCTCCTTATATTGCTTTGCTAAACTATAATCTATAGATAAAAGATAATTAGATAAAATAAAAAAGAGATAAATATGCAGTAGTAATTAAATACATATCTTGCTATGTTTCATAATCATTGCTTCTAAGTCAAAACCCATATATTCAGATATCTTCTTTAAGGTGTCTTCTCATTTCTCCTTATTTAGTCATATATTAACAATAATTATATATCTGAAAAGCTTGAGCTTAGTCATTCTCTCTTGATCAGAATATATATCTTTAAGTTTGACTTTATATTCTCTAAGAAGTTTGGTTTAGTAGATTATGGAGGGCATATCTTAAGCTTGATTAGATATTATGTTGTTAGATGATAGGTATGGGTAGGTGGATAGATTTAGTAGATTTTAATAGTTTGGCTTATATATTATAGTAGTAAGTGATGAGTATGAGCATGAGTGATGAGTATGAGCATAATATGGCAATACAGTAATAATTATATGAGTATGAGTAAGTATAAGAATAGAAAAGTGGAGAGGATAGGAGAGGTACTTTTATATTAATAAGCAGATGCAAGTAAGCTTGGCCAGATATACATTGCTTATTAATATATACTCACAATATATATACTGAGCTTACTATATATGCTTACCATATATATATATATATACTTGCTATATATATACTAAGCTTACTATATATACTTACTATATATATATATATATACTGACTATAATGTAAGTAATTAATTCTCATTAATAATATATTGATAAAAGCTTGGTCAGATATATGCTGCATATTAATATAAGCTTACTATATATATATTGAGCTTACTATATATGCTTGTTATATATGCACTGAGCTTATTGTATATATTGGTCATAATGTAAGTAATTAATTCTCATTAATGATATATTGATAAAAGCTTTATCAGACATATACTGCATATTAATATAAGCTTGCTAATATATATATTGAGCCTCCTATATATATTAGTCATATATATACTAAGCTTGCTAGCACAGCTTATCATATGCTAGTCATAATGTAAGCAATTCAATGATATATATATTGAGCCAGATATGTACTACTTATCAACCTATAATAAGATCAATACAATATACATAGATTGAGCCTTTTGATAAATCTTGAGCTTCTTAAATTATTGTCTTATATTATGAATTATTACTTGGAGCTAAATTATATAGCTATGATCAGAAATCAGACATTTTAATCTTTTAAGCAATAGTTATATAGTATTTATATATATTTTTGCTAAATTCTACAGATTTCTCTATAATATGAACTCATGAAGATATTATAATATTTCTATTAGTGAATGGTACAATTACTATATGACTATACTAAAATTTATTACTCTTTGTACTTTGTTCTTTATTTATATAAAATTAGTATACTCTTGATCTTTTAAGCTATAGTTATATAACATTTATATATATTTTGCTAAATTCTGTAGATTTCTTTATATATATAATAAACTTTTGAAGATATATATTATAATATAAATAAATAACAGAGTTTCATATATATATATTTTTTCTTTTTATTAGTAAATAGTATAATTACTATATAACTATTATCAATTTTTACAAAAATTTCTTACCTTTCACAAAAGATATTATTATAATATAATTTTTTTATAAATCTATATCAAATTATTAATATAGGTATTATTTCAGAAACTTGAGAATATGCTCAATATGATTATTTTCATTAATATGGATTTTTAGTTGTAAAAATAATAATAGAAGTCAGTATTTTTTTTTTTTTTTTTTTTTTTATAATTACTTGAACTCATAGAAGTCAGTATATCTCAGTTGTATACCTTGGTAGAAATAATTCTATATGACTCTTGTTAAGATATGCTTAACCTGCTTAGATATAGCTTTTTCTTAATACCTCAAGGCTGATAAAACCTACTCATTTTCATTGAGGTTTCATATTTTTCTGTATTTTTTCCAGGTAGAGTTTGCATTTTTTCCTCATCTGCAAATTTGCTTGTCTGACCTAATTGGCTAGCTGCAGTTGGCTCATTGACCTCTGGTTCATCATATTTGGCCCATATAAATTTTTGACTCAAGATAGTGTACCTCACTGTGAGTTAATCCCAAAAACAAGAAAAAACTTGTTTCCAATTGTGAACTTCTACATGAATGTATACAGTCTCTTATATTATCCTTCAGCCTCTCTTCCATTGCAAGACATTCTGATGACCTGATCTATGGACAGCTAGCTCCTCTCCTTCACCAGTACCAACTCCCATATCAGTATCTCCTTGTGATGTCAAGGGTAAGAAGACTGTGCTCCTCTCATTGATAAGAGAGAGTTGGGATATGATGAGGAGGAATTGGTGTCATTTTAGATTAGCTTTTGTTTGGCACAAAACTTTGAGAAGATTTGGTCATTGGAATTTCCAAGCCTCTTCATTATCATTTCAGGTGTCAACTTTCTTTGCCAATATCTGATATGGAGGTGCCATATCATCCCACCTGAGGAGCTGGGCCATGATGCTTCAGCCGAGGCCATTGAGGAAGTTAAGGAGTGCCATGACTAAGCTCTTGATAATTTAATTAAACTGGTTGTTGGAAATAGGGTCTGGATTATGGAGATGATGGAGGTCATGATGGGATTTTTTTTTTTTTTTTTTTTCCATCTTCATGGTGGAGGGAGGGAGGGGAGAGAATTGGATAACTTATATTTTTGTGGACCTTCATATTCTCAGGTCATTGGCAATACCAATTGAGCTTTCTCAAGCCACCTGTTCTAGTTGCCTGACTCCCCAAACATGTGGCTAGTGCTCCCAAATGAGTTGAATCAATTCGAATTGAATTGAATTGAGGGTTAAATGAGTCAAATTGAATTGGGGATTTTTCAATTCGAATCAATTCCAATTGAATCAAAAGTCGAATCAAATTGAGGGTCTGATTCGAACCCTAATTTTCAAAATGCAATAACTCAGCGTAACCTCATCCAAATCTAACGTACTTTAGCTTGTTAGAATCACATTTATATGGTGAATCTAACAAGCTAAAATACATTAAATTTAGATGAGTTTTCGTCGAGTTATTACATTTTGAAAATTAAGGTTTGGATTGAACTTCAAATCGAATTGGACCTTTGATTCAATTCGAATCGAATTGAATTGGACCCTTGATTCGATTGAATTGAATCGAGTTTGGGCCAAATTCGATTCGATTTGATTCATTGGGAGCACTACATGTGGTAGCAGTGCTTCCTGATGGACATGTAGAGCAGTATGCAGCACTGATTGAGGCTGAGATCAGATGGTGGGTAGACAGGTTTGAGGCTAGTGAGGGGTAAGCCGGGGATGGAGAGCCTCAGTGGTGAGAAGGGGAAGAGTAGCAAGAAGGAGATAACAATGGGAAAAGGAGGGAGATATAGATAGATTTTGTGAGGGCCATATTGTTTCCTTGACATGGATTCATAAAAGAAGATAAATGCTTTAACACATGTGGTTCATTGTTCTACAGAGGCAATGAATGCTGCTACTGCAGATATTGCCAGATCTATTAGGTTCAACTACCCTGAGTATGCTCACAGGGCTCATCATACTAGCTATATTTGATTGCATGCCCCTCCCCTCCCCCTGGTATATTACAGCAGGTTTGGGTAGAAGGTTGACAACATTATCAAATAGCTTGTAAAGACAGGGCCATTTGTAGAGTTTGCATGAAGGTGATTAAGGAGGTTTGTATACATTGTTATTCTTTGGTTGGTTGAGGTGTTTTATTTAAGAAGAGGAGAAATATTGATTTTGGTTCTCAACCCCAATCATATTGTTCCATACAGTTCTTCGAACTCAATATGAGCAACCATCACACTTCAGTCAAACCCAACATTGCATCCTGTTTGGCTTCTCACACCACTCAAATTTGGTAATAGTACTAGTGTCAATGAATAGCCTCACTGGTCTCCTCGCAGCACATTATAGAAATGTACTGTGACAGCTATATCCAAAGCCACTGGCCACCAGCTCATCATTAACATAATGCCAGAGTCATGATCATTGATTGTCAGCCTTTTCAGGATCATCTTGACCATCTTGCAGGCCATACCCATAGGACAGAGATATATGGAAAGGATGTAAGTATTGGCGTTATTTTGTTTAAGGAGAGTGCCTGGATTGAGCTATTGATAGGTGCTTAATGGTAATTAAGTGAGTTCTCAAGGATTGATATGCTGGGTTTATTTTGGGCTTACTATGCCTTTTTCATCTTTGCATAAGATCGAAGCAACTTGAGGGTCCTATTCAAAAACATTAGATTGATATTTCAGAGGAGTCAAGTCATTCATTACAAAACCTGGGTTACAATTCAGTAAAGGGTTCTTTTTCATTATGGTATATTTTTCTCTTTGACATTATGTTTATATTCATAATCACACTATTCATAGTTATTTTAGATGATTCTATCTCCACTTCCAATCACTTTGGGGCTGCTATCCTGATGTGCTGTAAATCGATCACTGTCGTCCACCCTGATAACAAAGAAGATGATGATGAGCCTGGTGCAGTGATGCTGATCTGTGCCAATAGCAAACTCATGGCTGTTTGGGACTTGGGAATCTGTACAGCAACTGCCCTCAGGTAGTGATGAGGAATGGCTTGTTGATAACCTCTGCATGTTCAGCAACAAATGGCTTAGCCCTGGTGCAAACAACCAGTTCAGATTGCCAAGTAAGAGGAGGTGGGAGAGGAGGAGGCCAGATTAGGGAAGGAGTTACAGTCTGTACATGAACTTGAACCAGAGCTGAAAGTGAAGCAGAAAAGAGAGCCAACTGGACCAGATGACAGTGATGCATGGAAGGACCAGTCATAGCCACCTTGGTACTCCTGTCACTGGATGTGAGGGGGGTCATTGGAAAGAAGGCAAATGGGGACAAGAAGAGAGTAATGGGGAGAGCAAGGTGAGTTTTTAGAGGGCAAGAAAATGGTGAAGATGTGAATGGAATGAGATGAGGGACCAAAGGATAGTATTCACACAAACAGTGGTTTTGTCTATTGGTAACTAGCTGGAGTATTACCTTCATTGTCCAGGCATACCAAAATTCAAAGACACAAAAGTCAAGATATGTTATTATATTACTGATTATTATTGGTCAGAAATATTAATGTTCTCAATATTTTAAATCTAAACTCACAGGTCAATTACAACATCTGGAAAAGTAATAGAGGAAGACATCAAGACAAGAGATGTGCCATGCTGATACTTATATCTCTAATTTTTTTTGTTCCAAATTTTGAATTTTACATTTAACCTCTATTGTAATACTCAACTATCACAAGAATTTTAAAATAGATTGCATTACAATTAATTCATGTAACTCAGAATGCCAGAGTGGCATGTGAGGTTTTGTTATTGTTAGGTGGCTTGTGTCAGTTCTTCCTATGAATCTTGGGAAGCATTTGAAAAAAAAAAGACACTTTTTAATATACCTCAATATTTCGATATCAGTGCAATGTCACTGAAGGATACTTCTTTTTGTTGGGATGGCAATTCAATATATTAGCATGTGACTAATGCCATTTCATCAGTTTTACATCATTCACCAGTAATATGTAAAATATCTAACTATAGCAATATACCTCTTAATATACATTATGCTAAAATATCAAATGATGATCAGTCTAATAATGTAAGTATGGAAATAGATATATCAATTACAAGTATTCTAGCAACAATAGTTCCCATTAGTACTACAGATGTAACTACCACAATAGATACAGAAAATACAGTCTCAGTTGTAAGCATAAATGTAACAGTTCTAGTTTCTAATTGAGGAAGCAACTAGTTCTGGTAATCCTAAGTAGCTCGAAGAGATACTAAGGGTTCAAGTGTTCTCGAAGGATTTCTAGGAGAAAATATTCTGAAGCTTTATTCATGAGAACAAAGAAGATATTTATACAAGATCTGAAAGAAGGATCTGGAAGGATCTGAGAAATCAAAGGAAAATGCCAAGAGGAAAGTTCTCGGTAAAGATGACAAATGATGACAAATAAAGTTCTACAAGTTTCCAGGACATTCAGTGACTAACTAAATAAGTACTAGTTAATGCTCGGTACCAAGAAGGGGATTTCTAAGTATGCGGAAAGTGCCAGAAGGTTATAGAATATTCAAGAAAGATAGAGAAAAGAAATAAACTACGCTAAAATGTTACATCTCCCCCTCCTTAAGAATCAACATCCTCGTTGAATTCTCAAAGTTACACATAATAAACAATAAGACTAAAAGAAACCTCAAATTAAATATATTGACTCATTGGCAAGGATTGGCCATCCTTGTATAAGGCAAGGGCCAAAGTATCATCTTGATCGGATGAGAACTGGTTCAAACCTCATTAGTTGCAGGATTTATAGGGTTCTCCTGTATCTCTTGTTTCTGATACTATATCCCTTAGAGAGCCCTGATGTGTAATGTGCCTGATCAGCACAGTAGGTCATCTACTATCCAAGGAGAGAACCTTATGGGCAGTCAATGAGTTCCTTTTTGCTCAAACTCTTGGATGAGGTCTTAGAGTTCTTGAGATTGGCGGCAGGTTCCCAAGTGGCATCATATTCAGGGTAACCCATCCACTTGACTAGATATTCTGTGCGATGGTATCAGACTCACTTGTCTAAGATTTTCTCAACTTCATACTCAATGTGGTCTTCAACTATGACTGGTGCTGATGGTGTTGGAATTCGGCCAGGGTATGGGGGTGACTGGTTCCAGGCCTTGAGTTGTAACACATGGAATACGGGGTGTATACACATGGTTGTTGGCAAGTTGAGACGGTAAGACCAGGTAGAGACTTGCTCAGTGATTTCGAAGGGTCCAAGGTACTTGGGCTGGAATTTGGCTGACTGGCGGTTGACTTGAGATAGAACCTTGATGTTGTCAGCTTTGAGTAGAACTATATCATCAATATTGTATATGACATCTCGCTGCTTCTTGTCTGCATACTTAGCTTGATGTTGCTGAGCCTTTTGCAGATTTGTAGTGGCGATCTTGAGAAGAGAATCCATTTTGTCAATAAGGTTCTGGGCTGTGAGGACTTGAGTGTGACTGGATTGCTGGAATTGGATTAGACTTGCAGGGGTCTCAGGGTTTTGACTGTGAAGTAGCTGGAATGGGGAAAGGCCAGTTGATGATTGGTTGGCATTGTTGTAGGCGAACTCGGCATAGGTCAGATAGTGGTCCCAATCATCTTGCTCATAAGACACATAGTTTCTGAGCATTTGTTCAAGTGTTCTGTTCATTCACTCAGTCTGTCCATCAGTTTGAGGGTGGAAGGCAGTGGACATAGCAATTTGGGTTCCAAGGGTCTTGAAGAGTGCTTGCCAGAAGTGGCTTGTGAACTTGGGGTCGCGGTCACTGATAATTACTCAGGGAAGTCCATAATGGTGGAAGACAGTCTTGAAGAAGATTCTTGCAATTTCTGGAGCAGTGGCATTAGTTGTGGTTGGCTCAGCAATTGTAATCTTGGTGAGACGGTCCACAAACACAACAATAGCATCATAGCCTGTTTTGGTTCGTGGGAGTTGCACAATGAAGTCCATTGTGACTTGTTCAAACTTCTTGGTCAGAATTGACAAGGGTTGTAGAAGACCGGCAGGTGCTTGGTTGCTTGACTTGTTTCTTTGGCAAAGATTGCAGCTTTCAATGTACTCCTTGATTTCCTTGAGCATGTTTGGCCAGTAGTAGTCTCGTTGGATATTCTTGATGGTCTTCTCTGTTCCAAGGTGACCAGCTAGTGGGGAGTTTTGATGTTCATAAAGGATCTTATACCATAGTTCAGGGTTGACAGGAATATATACTTTGTCTTGATAGTACACAAGGTTGTCCTTGATGGTGTACTTTTCCTTGAATTCCTTGGTATTCCTTTGTAGAACCAGAGAGTCTTGTTCATAAGCCTTCTTGATCTAGTTGAGGAATTCAGGTGCCACAGTGACTTGTAAGATTGCGGCAAGGTCTGGTCTTCTTGACAGTGCATCTGGTACAACTAGAGTTTTGCCAGGCTTGTAGATGATGTTTGGGGTAAAGGTCTGAAGTAATTGGCTCCACTTGGCTTGTTGGCGAGAAAGGGTTGGTTGAGTGTTGATGTACTGAAGGGACCTATGATCAGTGATCACATCGAACTCAACTCCTTCTAGATAGTGTCACCAGGTCTTGAGGGCATATATGATTGCCAGGAGTTCCTTTTTATGAGTAGCTAGCTTTTGTTCCACTGGGGACAATTTTCTTGATTCAAAGGCAATAGGTCGGTGTCCTTGACCATCATCTTGAGAAATGACTGCACTAATGGCAAAATTAGATGTATCTGTAGTGACTGTGAACTTTAAGTTTGGGTCCATGTTTCTAAGGACAGGTGTATGGGTCAGGCGGTTCTTGAGTTCTTGAAAAGCTTGTTAACAGAAGGCATCCTAGATGTAGGGGACATAGAGGTCAGAGTTGGGTTCCTTTCACAGGAGGTTTGTTAAAGATTCTGCAATGCCAGAAAAGTTCTTGACAAATCGACGGTAGTATCCAGCCAGACCAAGGAAGGACCTGAGTTCAGTGAGGTTTGCTGGTACAGGCCACTGTTCAATGGCTTGTATTTTTCTTGGGTCTACTTGAATTCCTTTGGCTGATACAATGTGTCCAAGGTATTT
>RBNI01000727.1:0-27460 GCA_003990745.1 Jimgerdemannia flammicorona | reverse complement strand
ACTATTGGGAATGAGTTTCCACTCAAGAAAGAACTCAAGAAGATACTCTACGAATTCGAGGATGTCCTTGCCACAGATTTCAAGGATATCAAAGGAAAGACCCCACACTACTACCATGATGTGGATATAGGAGACACTGAACCAATCTATCAGAAAGCAAGACCCATCCCGCCAGCCTACCACGAATGGCTCAGAGAAGAAATCAAGCAGATGGAAGAAGCCAGTATCATCAAAGAAGCCAGTAGTCCTTGGGCTTCACCAGTCATACTAGCCCCGAAGAAAGGAAGCAAGCCAGGAGAATTCGCACCAAGACTTTGTACCGATTATAGAAAGCTCAACTCGATTACCAAGAAGGATCGCCAACCACTACCCCTTATCAGCGATATTCTCATAACTCTGGGAGACGAGGCACAGTACTACAGCACCTTGGACTTATACTCGGGATTCTATCAAATTGGCCTCACAGAAGCAGTGAGTGAGAAATCAGCTTTCATCACCCCAGATGGAACCTATGTCTACCTGCGAATGCCATTCAGAATGTGCAATGCACCAGCAAGCTTCCAGCGAATGATGAATAAAATCTTTCGCTATGATATGGGGAGATGGATGATGGTTTATGTAGACGATGTAATCATCTACAGCAAGACAGCCAAAGAACATCTGCGGCACATCCAGCAGATGATGGAAAGGTTGAGGAAGCATGGTCTTTACATCAAACTGAAGAAATGCAAGTTTGCAGAAATCAAGATCTCTTACCTCGGACATGTCATTAACTGAGATAGAACACACACGGACCCCCTCAAGATATAGGCAGTAGCAGTATATCCAAGACCCACTACAGTTACTGAAGCCCAAGCCTTCATGGGACTCGCCTCCTACTATCGCAGATTTATTAGAGGATTTTCCAACATTGCAGGCCCAATTTACGAACTCAACAAGAAGGATATCAAGTTCCAATGGACTGGCAGGCAACAAGAAGCATTCGACGAACTCAAGGTCAGGCTGACCCAGGCACCCATCCTTAGAAGACCCGACTGGACTCAAGAATTTATCCTGCAGACAGATGCAAGCGCACAAGGACTTGGAGCAGTCTTGGCCCAGAAGAAAGACAAAGTAGAGTATGTCATCGCATACCTGAGCTGAGGAACCAGAGGAGCTGAAAAGGAATACGAATCCTATAAGTTGGAATGCCTCGCAGTCATCTGGGCTGTGGAAAAGTTCCACTACTACCTCGCTGGAAGACACTTCACTATCCAGACAGACCACTCAGCCCTTACCTGGCTACTGACCACTGGACAACCCAAAGGAATCTATGCCAGATGGATCATGAAGCTACAAGCCTATGATGTAACAATCGTACACCACCAAGGAAGAACCAACGCCAATGCAGATGCCCTCTCATGGACACCCCGAAACACCTCCAACCAGCAAATCAATCATGAATAAGGAACTCTACTATGGAATCATCACCTACCTGGGACAGCGAAAGATGCCCCAACATCTAGAAGAATGGACACAAACAATTATCAGCAGGACATGGAAACAATTCGAAACCGATAGAGAAACACTGAAGAAAGGAAAACTACTAGTTATACCCGATCACAAGAAGGAGCAAGCAATGAAATCAATACACGAACTCGGCCATCTAGGAGGAAAAAACATATATGATAAAGCAAGAAGAACAATGTGGTGGCCAGGAATAGAGGAAGATATCAGACAATTTGTCAAAACCTGCGACAAATGCCAGAAACAAAAACAAGACCAACAGAATCAAGCCCCGGGATCAGCACACATAGAACCGGTACCATTCGCCCACATTGCAATGGATGTAATTGGTCCTCTACCCTTGACCTTGACTGGCAACTGATACATCATTGTCATTGTGGACCTCTTCACAAAATGGATAGAGGCAGGACCCCTCAAGGAAGCCAATGCACAGTCAATTGCTGATTTCTTTCACAAGAAAATCATCTGCCAATTCAAAACTCCAGTACAAGTCACTACAGACAGAGGAACAGAATTCGTGAACCAGTTCTTTGAGATCCTCTACAAAAAATACAGAACCCAGCATATTCGGACCACAGCATACCATCCCCAAGGAAACGGACAAGCAGAAAGAACCAACAAAACACTCAAGAATGTTATCGCCAAGATCTGTGATAACTACGAAAATTGGGATCACTATCTGCCAATAGCATTATCTGCTCTTCGGGATATTCGATCACAAAGCACCTACTTCACCCCTCGAGAAATGCTGTTTGGAGAAAAAAGTTCTCAAGGAACCTTATCGTCCAATGGAGATGCTGTCTGGAAACACATGGACATGGAGATATGGAAACTACACCAAATCAGGAAGAAGGCTGAAGATTACATCATTAAGGTGCAGACACTTTAACGGAATAATGCAGAAAAGACCCACAAACCCTTGGAGATTATCAAGATAGGAGACAAGGTCCTAGTATATCAGAATATAGTGGAAGCTTCATGGTCACGAAAACTGGAGCCCAAGTAGGAAGGACCTTATCTGGTGCAAGATATAAAAGGGACTACCTTTTGGCTACGAAAAACATCAGGCACAATCATCCCCACTACTATCCACTGAAACCGACTCAAGAAGTATCATGGCCAATAACCGAAGCACTGAAACAGCACTCAAGATCACTAGTGCTGCCTAAAGAGCCATTGAGAGACAATGGTATACTACTGAACCCCCGACTATAGAAGAATGTTATGACAGTATCCAAAGTATTGTCCAGACCCATCTCTCTCGAATTTCACACTTCAAGGCCTACCATCATAGAACAGAGTTCCAAGAGTACTTCAAGCTCGGACAGATACTTAACCAGAATGCGGAAATGACCAAAGAAGATTGGATCGCAGAATGTCAGCTCTCTTATTCACAGATCACCATTGCCAAGAGAATTCATAAACTGTTTCGAGATGACGAATCAGCACTAGCCCATATCCGAGGAATAACCCCTACAGACTTCGAGCGAGTTAGGCAACATCATTGGGAAACCATGATGCAACAAATTGCACAGTACAAGACCATACAAACCGTTGAAGCCTGGGAGTTTGAATAGGATATTTCAGGGACGAATCACCTATTCAGGAGGAAGTTGTGATGGTCAATTCAAATTAGTAATATGAATCAGGGGAATTAGACATTTGATTGTGGTACCTGAATCTGATTCCCAGTATAGTATAGCCTTATAGTTAGCCAAGTCTCCAATTTAGACAATGTCGAAATATCTCAACACTTGCGAAATCGATGACCCGATATAGTATAGCATTTAGACAATGTCGAAATATCTCGACACTTGCGAAATCGATGACCCGATATAGTATAGTATTTAGATAATGTTGAAATATCTCGACACTTACTAAATGACTCATAAACTTAGCCACATAACTTAGCCATCTCATAGTTAGCAAACTTGTATAAATAACCCAGTATCTTAGAGTGAATAAACCTCAGATTGAAATAGTTCAAAGTAAAGAGAAAGCAAAGGAACTAGTAAGCCTGCGGGCAGATACACTTCGAACTCACCCACCCCTGCATACCGAGGACTCAGCGGAGTCAAAGAAGATCAAGAATTCAAGATACAGAAATCCGACGTACTTATAAGGTTAAGCATCCACTATATTACAGTATTTATACTAATGAGGGGCTATCTGGACTATGCTAAATATAGATATAGCACTTAATACTTGATGAGTCAGAATGCAGTTATATAGTATAAGTATGAACTGACATATATATTAAGAGATCATCTAACTATTGAGTCAGTATATAGTTATATTATATAAGACTAATCTAACTATACTAATAACTGTTAGACTATCTATAGATTTAGATGCTGTCTGGGTATTCTTCAATGAGGTCACTATCAATGATATTATCTCTAATGAAGTAGTTATCTAAGAAGAGCAGTTCTTGGATTACATCTTCTTGTTTATTTATATAGTAGTATATTGGAACCATATCACTGTTCTATAGGATAGCATCATCTGTCTCATATACTGAATAAGGTGTTGGTAGGCAGAGAAGAGGTACATTGTCTTCACTTTTATCAGATTTGCTATCTGCATATCTTTGGTAGATTATAGTACTATATGTTATAGAGTTATAGTAAGCTAATAGCTATAGTTTGTTTTATTTATACTCAGAAGATAAGGTTGTTGGTTCAATCTCAAGAGTTGTCTGGAGGTATAGATTGTGTTCTCTGGTCTCTTTATTATAGTTGAAGTAATTAGGTATAAATATAGATTGATATTTATACTAGTGATCATTGTCTCAATAAATCTCATAGATAGTTATAAACTGTTGTAAGTTTATTAGCAGGATTGGTGAGGTGATTAGAATTAATAGAGATTCTTAGCTAGAGATCATGTTGATATTGGAGAGATCATTATCTTCTACTTTATTATTATTGAACTGAATTATATTATAGATGTCCTTTATGATATATCCAACTTGAGGCATTTGTAGGATATGATTATCAGGATAAGAAAAAAATCTGTCTATGGTTTGAATATACTTAATATACTTGTAGTTGAGTTCTTATACCATATTATCAATTTGGCCATAAGACAGAATGACAATCATTTCAGTAGTAGCAACTTGGAGATAGAAAATAAAGATGCTATACTTGTAAAAGAGTTCTTGATATTTGTAGACAATGAGTTTCTGATGTTAAGACATCTGAGTAATATCTGTATCATAGTGATGTTCAACCATATCTTCTAGGAGATAGCTAATCTAGTAGTAGTTTGAGATTTGTCTAATTTGATAGGCTTTGCTAAGTATGTTCAGAGTATTCTATTGAGCTTCTACAAAATAGAGGGGTGCCAGGCTATGAATATTCATGAGGGGTAGGGGAGGTATGGCTTGGTTGATAATAGTATTCCAAATGTCAGTATAGATATGATTGTAGATCTCAGTAGTCATAGTTGTATATATCCCTTTGACTGTAGATAAGATCATCTTTTAAAATCATTTAGCAGACAAATTAAAGTTTGAAAAAAATAATTTTTTGAAATATTGTTTTTCTGTTAAAAATATATCTCAATTTATTTAAAAACAATTTTTTTTTTTTTTTGTAAAATTTTTGGTAAATTTTTTTTTAAAAGCTATTATGATTTTAAAAGTTATAAACTTTTAAAATCTTGCCTCTAAATATAGGTGCAAAACAGTCAAAGGGATATTTAAGAGATATAGTTGTTTTTTTGATTTATTGTAGTTCTTTATTTCAATATATAGTATTTTTAATATATATATATATATATATACTTTCAGTCCTGATTGGTGAGATTTCATTTATATAAATCTTGTGTTCTATAACTTCAAGTTGACTTAGCTTCATATTCTGTAACTTTAGTTTGACTCAGCTTTATGATCTTGTATATGATTTCTAGATTTGTTCTAAGAGTAATATGTGATTTCAGTAGCTTAGAGGTTGTATACTTACAACTCTCCCCTTCTTAGCTTTTGATGTCCTTATTGAGGTCATCATTTTTGGTCTAGTATTATTACACCATTTAGATAGTCAAAAGTCTAGTAATATCTTTTTTTCTCAGAAAGTGGCATACTTATAGTATAATTGCCTAATATATTAGATTCATATATTAAAGGATTATATATTTAATGCTATATACTAGAAATAATTCAGATGTCATTTACTGTTGGAGAATTTTCTCTAAGGAATTTTCTTAAATATCTATATCTTATTTCCCATCAGTAGTATAAGAAGAATAGGCTGGCTTTCAGTTTTGTTATTTTCTAGAGAGTCAGTGTTTTATTTGTTCTTGATTTTGTTTATGATAATTATAAGAGTACTTATAACAATATTCAGAAGGGTAATATATAGTTTTGGGGCTAATAGGTATTAGAGTATTTAAGCTAGTTATTTGAAGAATCATATTCTTGAACTAAGTCAGAAGTATTCTGGAGGTTGGTTTTGAGTTCTTATGTTACATTATGGATTGGATAATTTTTCTATTTAATAAGATATTCTAGATAATTTTTGTGGCTGTATTTATTGAGGATTTATTCAACTTTATATTCTTCTTAATCATTAATGATGACAGATGTAGGTGGTTTTGTGATTTAGTTTGGAAATAGCTCATTATTGTTTTTATTATATTACTTGAGATATTGGACATTGAAGACTGAGTGAATCTTAATGATATCTAGTAGTACTAATTTATAGGAAGTTAGAGAAACTTATGTAATAACTTCAAAAGATCTAATGAATTTACTGTTCAGCTTTATAGAGAGTTTATACTTGAGATTATCAACTTGATATCCTCTGATATTTAGTAGAACTTTTTTTTCTATATCAAAAGTTTCTTCTCAGTAATACTGGTTGATATACTGTGATTGTTGTTCTTGGGCTTGAGATAAATTCTCAATTGTAATCTGGCTTAAGTTATATATTTGGAGTAGGAATTCTTCAATAGCTTCAACAGTAGAGAGTTCATTAGTAGTTCTGATAAGTATCAGAAGAATGTTCAGGTTTTGTCCTATATTGGTAAAAAATAGAGTTATTTCAAAAGATACTTATTTGCTATTATTGTAGGCAAACTTGACTATAGTAAGATATTTATACCAATTATCTTATCTGTAAGAAATATAGTTCTTTAGTATTTATTCTAGAGTTTGGTTCATTCTTTCTATTTGGCCATTAGTTTTGGGGTAAAATATTATAGATAGTATAAGTTTTATTCTAAAGTGTATATGTAGAGCTTTCCAAAAGTCATTGATAAACTTTGGATCTTAGTCACTAATAATGATCTTTAGAAGACTATAATAGTAGAAGATATTGTCAAATAAGAGTATGGCTATATCTGGTACTATTACAGTAATAGTATTAATATAAAGTGGGCTTGTTTACTGAGATAGTCCATAAAGACAACAATTGTATCTTTTTCATTCTTAGTTTAGAGTAGTTATATAATGAAGTTTATAGAGATTTGTTCTCAATTAGTGGATGGTATTGGAATAGAGTAGAGTAGTCTAGGTTTTACTAGTGTTGAGAATTTGTTACATTGATAGGCATTATAAAAAGTAATATACCTCTAGTTAATTTACTATATAGGACCAATAGAAGTTTTAGGAAATAACTTTATAGTATTTATCAAATTCTAAATATCTGGCTATAGGGACATCATGACATTCAAATAGGATAGTTCTTTGGAGATCTTGATTATTAGGAACATAATCTATCCTTATAATAGATAGTATTATCCTTTAATTGGTATTAGTGATATTGAGAGTGCTTATTAATATCATTATTGCTTAGAATTTTTCAGAATACTTAAGCTTATTTATTATTAACATATGTTATGATAATTTGTTTTATAATAGAGTTGGTAATTAAGGTGAGAGTTTGTATAACTTCTTCAATTAGTAGTCTGAAAATTATATTAGCAACAATATTCTCCTTACCAGGGTGATACTGGATTTTATAGTCAAAATTGATGAGAACTTTCATCCATCTGGCTTACTTTTGAGAAAGAGTAGCCTGGGTCTTAATGTTGACTAATGATTTATAGTCTATCAATACTGTAAAGTGTGCTTTTTCAAGATAGGGTCACTATTTGATCAAGATGTCTATGATGGCTAACATTTTCTTCTCATGGGTTACATAGTTAATTTTGATATCATTAAACTTACAAGAATAATAGGCTACAGAATGTCCTTCTTGCATAAGTATTGCTCTAAGAGCTAGATCAGAGACATCAGTTATAACTTTATAAGATAGGGTAGGATTTATTACTTAAAGTACTAAAGTGGTTATCAAAGTATCTTTTAGTACTTGAAAGACTGTGTCTTGTTCAGATCTCTAATTTGCAAGATTGTTAAAGTCTTTTTCTTACTTTGTGGTCTAGAGTTATTCTTCTTTTTTGCCATACTTGATCAGTTGAGTAAGAGTAGTAGTGATCTTAGCAAAGTTTATAACAAATCACTGGTAATAGTTTACTAGTCCTAGAAATAACTGAAGGTCTTTCAACTTCTTGGGTCTGGGTCATTCCTTAATTACAGAGATTTTGCTAGAGTCTACTTTAGTTCTATTGAGAGTGATGATGTGTCCCAGAAATTGAATTTCCTTCAGAAGGAATTCACATTAGCTGAGTTTTACAAAAAGTTGGTTTTTTCAAAGCTTTAATAATACTAGTTCAAGGTGTTTAAGATATTCCTCCAGAGTTTTACTGAAGACCAGGATGTCATCAATATAGACAATAATAAATTTGTTTAAGTATAGATACAGGATAGTATTTATCAATATCTAGAAGATTATAAGAGTATTGATTATGTCAAAAGACATAACCAGGAACTCAAAATATCCATAGTGAGTTCAGAAGACAGTTTTGTAGATATCTTCTTCTTTTATTATAATTTGCCAATAACTATTTTATAGGTCAAAAGAGCTTATAAACTATGGATTAATAAGTCTATTGAATGTTTCATCAATTTGGAGTAGTGGGTAGTAGTTATTGATAGTTTGCTCATTGAGGTTATAGTAATTTATATACATTTGTAGGTCTTCTCCTTTATTGATGACAAAGAAGACTAGTATACTATAGAGTAATATATATATTAGGTCTAATGAAACCTTATTCTAAAAGTTTATCAATTTTCTTCTTAAGTGTGTCAATTTCTCTAGAAGATATATGGTAGATTGACTTGAAGCCTAACTTAGCATCTAAGATAGTTTTGATTACATAGTCAACTACTTATTTAGGTGATAGACCTTTTGGGAGTTTCTTTGGAAATATATCTCAGAATTTCTAGAGTAGGAGTCTAACATAACTATCAACTTTGGAAAAGTCTTCTTCAAGATTCTCAGGTTCTCCTTTAGATAGCCATATAGAGATAGCAAAGAGAGAAAATTTCTTGACTAGTTTCTTGAGTTGTAGCTTATTGATATGGGTGATCTTTGAGTCTGAATTACTAGAACTGAGTAGGTCTTTTTTGCCTTATAGTTTGAAATTGTGGCATTCTTTCTTGATGGTCAGAAAATAGTTTACTCAATTAATCATAAGGTTTTCTTGCTTTAACCATAATGTCTCAATGATGATCTCATTGTCAGAAAGTAATACAATTTGCAGAGTAATATATACCTAGTAGTTACCAATTCTGAAGAGTAGGTTATAGACTTCCTTGCTAATGGTGTGTGAGATTCTATTGGCTATAGCAACTGCTTGAGTTTATTATACCAGAGAGGTCAGAATCTTGAGTCTGTTGGCTGTTTCTTCATTAATGAAATTGTCTGAGATACTACTGTCTATTATGATCTTGATGAGTACTTAATTAATAAAAGCTTAGAGAGTAAGCAGTTTGTCTGATCCAATGGTGATAATTTCAGTTATAGGAGATTTCCTTCTATTGATTTTTCTTTGGGCTAGTTCATTAATATAAGAGAAGTAATTATCAATTATTTAAGAAGAGTATATCCCAACATTATGAGAGTATCAGTTACTTAGTACAAATCTATCTTTGATTTTTTTATAGAATTATTTCTTCTTATTTGTAGTAGATTGGACTGGGGTCTTGTTTGATAAGCCAAATCCTTTAGATCCTTAGATAGTAGGTAGTAGTTCAGAAACTTCTTTGACTGTCAGAGTTGATTTAATTTTCTTAAATAGGATCTGAGCAATACAATAATTAATAGGGATCTTAAATAGTATTCAACTATGGTTTTGAATAAGGACAATAATTTTGTCTATATAATCTTTATCAATGACTTCTTCTTCTACTGAGAGTTCTTTTAATACTAGGCTACTGTAACAGCATATTCTTCCAACATATTTTTCAGGAATTTGAATACTGATTCCTATATAGACTTGCTTGACTTCTTGATTAGAAACTATGACTTCTTCAGATCACATCTAGCTAATTTTTGGCTTTCTTTTATTGGGGCCATAGCTGTTGTTCTTAACTTGACAAAGTCCAGTATCTTGGTAATTAGGTTGTTGAGATGATACAGAGTAGTAACAGTAGCTTGAATTATAGTATGGAGTTTTTGGTTAGAGCAAACACTGACTATATATCTCATCTTTCAGCAATAGAAGTATGTTCTGCTTTTTCTGAGTTTATTTCTTTCTCCTTCAGTAAGTTTCTTAGCTGGGTAGATTTTGGATTTCAAGATATCTATAAGATAGATATAGAGAGAGCTTAGGATACTTCATACTTGGGTTCTTCTTTCTTAGTTTAAGATTTTTCCTTATTATTAAATTGTCTTCAAGGCAGAATTGATTCAGTTGTTAGAATTTGCTTAACCATGGTCTTGATTCTTACCAGGCACTATTATTAGTGATCACAACCAACTGAGCATTCTTATTCTCAGATCTTTCTTATGAGCCATTCTAGTAGTACATCAAATAAATAGTCTGCTTTTATATTATTTCTTACTTCATCATTGGCAATATATCCTAGACCAATAGTGTTCAAGAATGACTTGAGTTTTATATAGAAGATTTCAAATTCCTCTTTGTCATATATATCAAATTTGAGATTATAGAGTTTTACTCAGAATTCGGCAATTAGGATTTTACTATAATATTGAGCAATTATGAGTTGTTTGAGTCCAGGAGCTGCAGGGTGGTCTCCATATCCTAGAGTATTATTTGTTGTATTTTAGATAATGACTATCAGTCAGGTGTCCCATATGAGGAGTTTTTCAGAAAGTATTTATCACTATTCTTCAGCAAGTTCTTAGAATAATGTAATAACTCAATAGACATAAGTCATAGTAGTAGCAAAGAGTTGTTTGATAGTATAGTTTTAATTATTTGTCAGAAAGTAATCAGCAACTTATTTATTAGTCTATTGGTTGGCTTCAAAATTAATATCAACTATACTAATAAAGCTTTAAACTTCTTATACAGTATCATTAAAGATAGGTAGACTCTGACTTTTTGTTAGTTGGGTCTGTTTAGCTAGAGTAGTAATAGTTGCTGCCATTATAGCTATCTGGGCCATAAGGTCTAAAATTTATTAGTTTGTCATATTGTTTACTAAAGGTAGTTGGACTATTAGTACTGGAGTTACTAGTATGACTTGAGATACTAGTATAGAGTATAATGGTATTCTTTAAGTCTATGTAAGTTGCTAAAATAACTATTGTAGATCTAGTATAAGGGCTTCTATTGTTCTGTAGGTGTGTTTTGTCCTGAGGTAGATGTGTCTCCTTTGACAGTATAACTAGGATCAAATTCAGTAAGATATTCCTTCTCCTCTTCACTTAGATTCCTATATAATTGGGTTTATTTAGTATCAAAGTAGATAGTATCAGTTATATATCAGATTTCAGATAGACTTAAATCAAGAGCTAGTTCTATCTCAGTATTAGTTTCAATTATAGATAAAGTTATAGTCAGACCTGTTTCTGGCTCAGAGTTAGATTATTGATAAAGAGTTTTTTTGATTTCTTCTTTAAGAATATAGTAGGCCTTGCAATTCTGGAAATGGTAATATAAGGTAGTCTTGGTCCTGGTATGGTGATAGTTAGTAGAGTTGAGCCACTTGGCTATAGAGGCTTGGGTTTCATGAGATACTAAGACTAGGAAGACAGCTGCCAGTTATCCTAAGTTGCTCAGATTTATAGAGCTTATGAAACTCTTATTAAGAAGAGTAAAGAAGGCTTCTATAAGACTTTCTTTGTCTTAACTTGTAGGGTATAGAGCAAGGAGTTTAGTGTATAGGGTTTTACCTATTTACTGATTTAATTAAAGTACTTTTTTTTATGAGTAAAGTCTGTCCTACTTATTGTAGATATAGAGATTAAATTGTCCTTATATATCAGATTCAATTTGCTCCAGATTGTCAGATGGTTTATGAATAAATTCTCATTCAGAGGTTAAGCTTTATACTAACTTATAGAAATTCCAGTAAGAGGTTGTAGCTAGATGAGAAAGCATCTTAAAGTGAAATTGGATTGTAAACTACTACTACTAAGTTGTAAGAGAGTTACTTATTAAAGTACTATTATATAGTTTTGGAAGAGTTTTCTAAAAGTTCTGAATATTCTGGAAGACTATTTTCTTTAAGATTAAGATTAATTTCATAGAGTATATTCTCTTATACTTATTGATTTCAAGATTAGATTGATATCTCAACTAAAGTCTTTTTTCAGACTAGTTCTAGATATTTGGAATTTTTCATATTTCAGAAAGTTTAAGAAACTAACACTAGCTTAGTTGAATCAGCATATCACTATAGACAATACTCAATTAGAAAATTTCAGAATTTAGTTAGAAGTGAGATCTAATAGAATGTAGATTTACTTAAGAGTAGTTTGTGGGTTATTAGATAGATTTATATACTATTTATAATATTGCTATACTAGTAGATAGTTATGTGAAGGGATATTTGTATAAGAGGAAGTGTTCATCTGGGTTCTTGTCTATTCTTATCTATTTGAGTCTGAGTTTCTAAGATTTGGAGGAGTGGGTATTTATACTAATGAGAAGCTATCTGAACTATGCTAAATATAGATATAGTACTTAGTACTTTAAAGAGTCAGAATACAGTCATATAGTACAAGTGTGAACTGATATATTAAGAGATTGTCTGACTACTGAGTCAGTATATAGTGTAATGGTGACCTCAGAATAATGATATCAGTATAGGAGACAGTCTTTTCTTATAAGCCACCAGATCAAAGCACAAGAAGATTATACAGCATGACTTACCCAGACTATAAGATGAGCAATAATGACTAACTGTGAGTCATTGTAACTACAAGACAGATATCTTGAGGAATATAAAAGAAGGATCAAAAAACCACAGTAGCAGCAATTCAAACAAAGCTCACAGAAATAGTTCAAAAGACTTACCATAAACAAAATGTCTGCCACTCACCAAACCTTAAGGTCTAGGAACCACCAAGACCTCTCAGTTCAGAAAAGGATGTTCCAAGACATCTAAAGAACCATAAGGACTCATACCACAAGGACTCCTAGTATCAATCTAGATACTGGTGACCCTTATCATTATATTCTCTACTGCCAAGAAATAGAAACAAGAATCACTATTGCTATCAAATGCCTCCAGATGTGGCAAGAATATGAAATAGGAAACCTCCTCTACTGAGAATTCTCTTAAGTTAGCCCTCAAGAGCTACAAGATGCCACTCTTATGGATATATATGAAATAAGGATAGCTAAGAAGATTCATCAGATCTTCAGACATACACCATGGTCAATCCCCAACTTAGAGTATACTAGAGTTTCAGACTTCAGGGATCTGTCAGCTTGTCATATCAATACACTAGAAGCCATAGTAGCTATAGAGGTCCAGTCCACTATTACTCTCAATAGTGATAAGATAGAAGAATTCTAGTATTCCATCCTCCAGGACAACTCAGATCAGTTCCTGCAAGAATTGATCTCAGTATTCCAAGGCCCCAGCATCTAGGTTAGACCTCCCCAAGACTCTACATTTGTTTCTTATTTTATGGAAGAGAATGTTATAGATTGGAGAATCTCTGCTACTGTCAAACATGATGACATCATTGGTGATGATATCATCCCATGTAATATATGTGAAATGTGCAACCTATGCAACAAGACAGACAAAATATACACAGATCTCATCTCCTTCAGTGATGATGAGGATGAAGCCCCTATGGTCCTGAACATTCTGCTTTAAAGTTCTTGGTGATACCGAATTCTGCCAGCATTCTTTTCCAGTGTAACAGTTAATCCTTCCACTGGCATTCTGATCTTGTATAACTCAGAATTCTTCCAGCATTCTTTTCCTGTACTACTGAATTCTACCAGCACCCTGAACTTATATAACTATCTGTACCAATACTGGAATCTATACCAACAACTGTAGTTTTCTGTATTCCAGTATTTTATTTGGTTATTGAAATTTATATTTAGCTTTATATCTTAGCAACTATTGAATTATATTTTGTATAAATACCCCTCTTATTTTCTTCAAAATAAAGTCAGTTCTAGTTCACTTACCCTCAATTCCACACAAGTAATATAAGAGATAACAAGACAGTTTAAAGATAAGAAGTTTGAGGACTATAAGACCTTGGGAAGGTACTCCAATAAGAACTTGCTTATAACAAACTTGAGTTAGTCTAAGAGATACACTTTAAAGAGAATCTGATATATTTGAAGAACTCAGAAACTACTATATGATAACTTGGTACACATTGGCTGGTGATTCAAGATAAATCTCTCACTTTTAAGCTGAAAAATGAACAATCACTACAATAACTACTCTGACTACAAGAGTTACCTCTGTAAGAACTCAAGATAAGATGGAAATATATCTCTCTATATTCTATAAATATACTACTGAAGAGTCAATCCTGACCTTCATTGAAGACTTTGAACAATTTGCCACCATATGAGCTCTCAACATGGATGCACAATTGGCCCTTCTACTAGTCAGCCTTAGAGGATCTGCCAGAGACAAGTTCAATATAGTCACCATTGCTAATGCTGGTGCAGTCAGACTTACCAATATGAAGACTTTCCTCAGAACTACATACTATACTGAAGAGATCAAGCAAGCTCTCAAGGATCAACTCAACACTATCTACCAGAGACTCAGTGAAGATCTCAACTTATTCTATAACTGAATCTGTCACCAGATTGTCTTGGCTGACTATAATGAATACCTCAAGGAACAAATAGTGGATTCAACCTTTCTCAAAGGAGTTCACCCTAAAATTGCCCTAGAAATCTGATCTACCCCAGCTGCACTGACTCTTGATCAGAAAGTGGTCTTTGCACAGAGATATTAAACTGCTAGACACTCTGCTGAATACTCAATAGAGAAAATAACTAGCATCAAGATGGAGCCATCAAAGCCAACTAGTATCATACCTACTACAGTTGTAAACAGACAACCATCCCTACCTACCCCCAAGGTAGTCAAAGCTGATCCAGTAGAGGAACTTACCAAGCAGTTTGCTGAGATGACTGCACACCTTAGTGATATTGTTAGAGAAGTCTGAAGTACCAACAGGAGACCAGTACAGAGATTTACAGCTACTACAGAAGAATGCAATATCACATGCTTCAGATGTAGAGAAGAAGGTCACTATGTAAAGAGTTGCATGACTGAAACAAGATATAAAACCCAACTAAGTAATATTACCAGAACCAGAGAACAAACCAATGCAGTAGTCATCGAAGAGATTGGTGACACTG
Organism: Jimgerdemannia flammicorona; assembly: GCA_003990745.1. Lineage (NCBI taxonomy): Eukaryota > Fungi > Mucoromycota > Endogonomycetes > Endogonales > Endogonaceae > Jimgerdemannia > Jimgerdemannia flammicorona. The sequence goes on along the minus strand of RBNI01000727.1, from coordinate 12,277 downwards.
ATGATGAAGAATACTATAAGAAGTCTGAATTCTACTCTATCACTAAAGATGTCAGAACTCAGTCTAAACCCTATAACAGGAAGAGCAACCACAAGCCAGTTAGAAGACCAAAGAAGACCCCAGCTGTCACTATTTAAAGCAAGACTCAACCCAAGGAGATTGATCAAGACATAGAGTTAGATAAAGCTGCCTACCAAATTATTGAAGACACTACTCTAGTCTCAGAAGAAAGTGAAAGTAAGAAGGAATAGAAGCTATACAAGACTAAGATCCACTAGTATGATATCTACAAGGACCTCAAGGAACAGAAGGTCAATGCTACTTTTGGACAACTAGCCGAAGTCTCTGCCTTCAGACAACAGTTGAGAGTAGGACTTGCAACCACTGTCAAGAACTAAGAATACAAGATCATAAAAGCTCACAATATACAAGATGATCAAGAAGACTCAGGTGAAGAATCTGAAGACCAGTACAAAACATCAGCCTATACTCTATATCAGATTGAAGATTATATCTTTGATACCATCATTGATACCAGTGCTGAAGGATACCTCATGAGTAAGAAGGCAATTAACCACCTAGGCTGGAATATTGAAGAGTTTACCAAGATAGTCTATGTTACAGCAGATGGTACACAAGCTACCCCCCTTGGCAAAATCTGAGAAGTCTCTATCAAGATAAGAGGAGCTACCATCCTAGTAGATATGATTGTTATAAGCACCATCAATTATGACATCCTTATTGGCAACCAATGGCTTCATAAGACCAGGACCATCATTGACCTCAATGCTCAGAAGTTGCAGATCAACTATAGAGGAAGAAAGGTATGAGTCTCTATCAATGTCCACAAAGGAGTTCTACCAGACATAGAGGAAGGAGATGAAGAGGATATAGAAGTCTTCATGCACTCAAGTGAACAAGAACAAGAACAAGACACCCAAGCTTACAGATGAGCAGTAGTACAATAAGATTATCAATGGCTATATCCCTCAAAGAAGATGCCCCCATGGTACTAGAATATACTGCTCTAAACACCTGAATGACTGCTGGTCCTGTATTAGTGAAGTCAGGAAAATCCACTAATAGAAGCATGAGCAAGAAGCTGCTGAAGCAAAAAGGAAAGCTGAAGAAGATGACCAGCCCCCAGAGCTTCAAGCTTATAGTGATGATGAGAGGAACAAGAACTAGACATCACCCTCAAGATCAAGAAGTTTCACCCTGAAGCTAAGATCTCAGAATATAAGACTGAAGGAGTCATAGGAATGGACCTTGCTAACATTTAAGATGCTACCCTCAAACCACAGACCATCACTCTACTTGGCACCAGAATTGGAGTCAAGTTGCCAGAGAACTATACCAGAATTATCAAGACCAGGAGCAGTCTGACCAAAAGTGAAATCTCAGTTATTGACTCTGATTATACTAGCGAGATCTTCCTCATAGTCAGGAATCACAACCCCACTCCATTTGAAGTCAAGAAGTATGACAGGATTGGCCAGATACTGATCTATGAAATCAAGAAGCCCAAGATCACTAAAGCCATTGAACTCATCAAGACTAAGAGAGGAGAACAAGGCTTTGGATCTACTGGAAGAGGAGCCTATGCTATCACCAAGATTACCAAACTTGAGTACAAGAAAGACAAGGACTGGAATAAGTATACATATACTATTGGAGGAAACTTTCTCTTGGAAGAATAACTTCTCAAGATCCTGTATCAGAATGAAGGAGTACTTGCTACAGACTTCAGGGATTTCCATAATCAAGAACCCAAGTACTATCATAAAGTTGACACTAGTGATACTAAGTCCATCTACCAAAAGGCCAGATCTATACCACCTGCCTACAGAGAAAGACTGTAAGCAGAACTCAAGAAAATAGAAGAAGCTGAAATCATCAAGCAAGCTATTAGTCTCTGGGCTTCACTTATTATCCTTGCCCTAAAGAAAGGAAGCAAGCCTGGAGAGTTTGCCCCAAGACTCTGTATTGACTACAGGAAGCTCAATGCAATCATCAAGAAGGATAGGCAGCTCTTGTCAAATATTTCAGAAATCCTTACCACTCTTGGAAGTGAAGCCAAATACTACCCCATCTTGGATCTATTCTCAGGCTTCTATCAGATTGGTCTCACTCAAGATACCAGTGAGAAATCAGCCTTCATCATACCTGATACCACCTATATCTACCTGCAAATGCCATTTGGAATGTGCAATGCTCTAGCAAGTTTTCAGCAAATGATAAACAGAGTCTTTAGCAATGAGATTGGAAAATAGCTCTTTATATTGATGATGTAATCATTTTCAGCAATACTATATGAGAATATGTCAACCATATACAGTTAGTTCTCAAGAAGCTCAAGAATATAGCCTCTATATTAAGCCCAAGAAGTGCAAGTTCACAGCTCAGGAAATTGCCTACCTAGGACACCTCATCAACCAGACTGGAATCTACATAAACTCTATGAAGATTGAGGCTGTTGCAGTCTACCCAAGACTCAGAACAACTACAGAAGTCTATGCCTTCCTTGGACTAGCCTCCTACTATAGAAGATTCATCAAAAAATACTCCAATATTATAGCATCTATCTACAAGCTACTGAAGAAGGAGACTAAATTCAAATAGACCAAGAAATGCCAAGAAACCTTCAATGAACTCAAGATCAGGTTGATCCAAGCACCCATCCTCAGAAGACCAGATTGGAACCTAGAGTTCATCCTGCAGACAGATGTAAGTACTATAGAACTTAGAGCAGTCCTAGCTCAGAAAAAAAATGAACATAAATATGTTATTTCCTATACAAACCAAGATAACCATAGAGCAGAACAGAACTATGAGTCATGTAAGCTTGAATACTTAGCAGTAGTTTGGGCAGTAGACAAGTTCTACTACTACCTAGCTGGGAAATACTTTACTATTCAAACAGACCATTCTGCTCTTGCCTGGCTATTCTACACTCTGAACCCTAAAGAAATATATGCTAGATGGATCTATAGACTGCAAGAGTATAACTGTACTATCAAGCACCACTCAGAAAGAACTAATACCAATGCTGATGTACTCTCAAGAATACTCCAAAATACCCCCATCAAGACTATTCAATATGAATAAGAAGTTATACTATGGATTAATCAGCTATCTTGGGCAGTGGAAGATGCCCAACCATCTTGAACCCTAGACAATCACCATCATCAACTGGACTTGGAAATAGTTTGAACTAGACAACATCACACTCAGAAAAGGAGAAAAGCTTATAATACCTGAATACAAGAAGTATCAAGTAATGAAGAAAGTACATGAACAAGGACACCTAGGAGGAACTAATATATACAATAAGGTAAGAAGAACTATGTAGTAGCCTTAGATAGAAGAAGATCTGTGCCAATTTGTCAAAGGGTGTGACAAGTGCTAAAAACAGAAATAAGATCAATAAGACCAGGTACTCAGGTTATCAAGAATTGAGCCTATTCCCTTCCACTACATCATAATGGATATCATTGGGCCACTACCAGTAACACTATCAGGAAACTGCTACATTATAGTTATTGTAGACCTCTTTACCAAATAGATAGAAGCAAGAGCATTACAAGAAGCCAATGTCCTCTCTATAACTGACTTCCTGTACTGAGAAATTATCTGCTACTACAAGACACCAAAGTAAATTACTACAGACTGCGGTATGGAATTTGTCAATGGATTCTATAAGATAATATATCAGAAATATAAGATTTAGTACATCAAGACCACTATATACCACCCTCAAGGAAATGGACAGATAGAGAGAACTATTAAGACCCTCAAGAATATCCTGGTGAAGATCTCAGACACATATGAGAATTGAGATAACTACCTCCCAACTGCCCTCTCTGTCTTATGAAATATGTGATCACAGAGTACACACTTTATCCCAAGAGAACTGCTCTTCAGAGAAGAAGATTCTGATAGAACCTTAGCTACAAATCTAGATCTAACTTAGAGATAGGTTGACTCAGAAATCTGGAGACTACACCAAATCAGAAAGAAGGCTGAAGATTATATCATCAAGTCACAAGCACTGATAAGGAAGAATGCAGAAAAGAATTACAAGACTCTAGAACCCATCCAAATCAGAGAAAAGGTCCTACTGTATCGAAATATAGTAGAAGCCTCATGGTCACAAAAACTGAAGCCCAAATGAGAAGAACTCTTCTATATGTAAGATATCAAGAGAACTACCTTCTGGCTTAGAAAACTCTCAGAGACTATACTGCCTACCATGGTATATAGAAACAGACTCAAGAAGTACCATGAACCTATATAAGAGAAGTAAAACATGATGACCACCTATGAGGTTCTAGTCCACAAATCATAACAGTATGTCCTGTGACCAGCAGGTAATCTGTCTGAACTATTCTCTAAGGGATACAGTACTAGCAACTACTCATTCATGAGATTTTCAAAGCTAGAGGAGTTCGAACTATCAACTGATTGGTCAAGATCAGAATCAGGCCCTTGCTCTATATAAAGGGAGTGACTCTTCACCATTATACCAAAATACATAGTGAAGATGCTAGCCCATAAATACCACTTTTTGACCCTCTGTCAGAGGTTATGAGATCAGTAAATTTTTCAGAACTGGACCAATGAATAAGGACATTCAAGAAGATCCTTATTCAAGAGGAAGATATAATGATGATCTCAGAATAATGACATCAGTATGAGAGACAGTCTTTTCTTATAAGCCACCAGATTAGAGCATAAGAAGATTATATAGCATGACTCACTCAGGCTACAAGATGAGCAATGATGACCAACTGTAGTGCTCTAAATAGATGGAGTTGATCCAGATGAGATTCAATTTAGGTTCATCATGTGATGGATTTGAATCAACTCAGATTGGTCTCATGATCTGATCTGAATTGATCCAGATTGATCTGGATTGATCCATCCAGATTGATCTATCTGGATTGAAATCTTTGGTGACATCACCCTTTCTTTTATTCATTTTGTTCTTGTTTTTTTTTTCCTGTCACACTTTGATAACATTACCCTTTTCTTTTGTTCCCTCTCTTTTCTTTGTTCTTTTTCTTTGTTCCCTCTCTTTTCTTTGTTCTTTTTCTTTGTTCTTTTTCTTTGTTCTTTCCTGCCACATCACAAGCAAACTAAACAGCAGCTCTTAATTCGTATGTTGGTCTAGTCTACTCATTTTTCACCCTGCAATGATCATCAAAAGAGGGAGTATTTGAGGTGGAAATGCACTCTCTGCTGACAATGTTAGATTCTTTCTCATATGAGCAGCATACAAGCTGCTCATCGAGAGCCAAAGGGACAATGGTAGTGGTGATAGCAGTAGCGATGGTGATGGTGATGGCAGTGGCAATGGTAGTGGCAATAGTGGGGATGAGGGAGAATTCTGGCAACAACTCACAGTAGCCCTTCGGACCTCGGAATTCACAGACCTTACAGCTATATACACGGTAGCCTTTTTGGAGCAACTGATAGTAGATGTAGATCACTCACTTGGCCACCACTTGTTTACTTGTGTTTATTTAAATTTCCCCAGTATGACCCAATTCATCTTATGCTTTTCTTAGGGTCCACAGCTCTATGGCAAGAGCTGCCAACTTTATTTGCAATATCTGATCAAGATGAAGAAAGGCTGGCAGATGTTGTGGGGCATGCCTTTAATGACTGAGCTGTTGAGTCAATATATTGCGTGGTGGAGATCTCAAAAGGAACAGAAGTAAGCCTTTATGAGCAATCTTGTGCAACTCGTGCAACTCATCAGCATACAACTCATCGGCATGTAGCTCACTCACTCACACTCTTTTTCTGAAATACCCATTCTGTGTTTTATTTAATTTCATTTTTTATATAGTCTCCCCCTAAAAAATACCTACACCCACATGCAATCTGCCTGCATGCAATCTGTCTGCACACAACCCATCTGCATGCAACCCGTCCACATGCAATCTGTCCACACACTTATCTTGGTCCCTCAGATCAGGGCTCAGTTCCATTGGAAAGGAGAGTTCAAAGTTACCCGAGTTCAACCATGTCTGGCATCTGATCAAATAGAGAAATTTGAGGGCAAGATGTTCAGTATGAGCAGTACCAGTATTATTATCAAGGCTTGGGGGTCTATATTCGAATCAGAGCCAATCATTCTTGACCAAGGGGTCCATTGGCCAGCAGAAGTAACCAACGATGAAGAGAACCATATCATTATTAATGAATGCAGAGAGGTGGTTGTAATGGTGGTAAGGAACCTCTATGGTGATGAGCTTTGCTGCCACATCAACAAGATTTGTGAGAATTGTATCAAATACTGGGTGGCAGGAAAGAGGGAGTGAAAAAAGCAAGGAGGGAGGGTTTGGATGGAAATTGGATATACTGCAACACTGGCGAAGGGTGGGTTTCAGAGTTCCAAAATCCTCCACACTCATCTCCCTTTTTTTTTCTCCTCCCCAGATAAATTACACTCTTCACTGATGTACTCTTTTTTGATACAATTCCAGGGATACACAAGATTCTGTACCCCTACCAGAACTTTAGAAGTACTGTCAAAGAGCAAACTATGCACAAGCATGACATGGTCTGTGCAGTGATGGCAGCTATGATCTGGGGTTCTTTGAGTAGATTGATAGAGCATATGGCAGACCAGCTTGGTGGTGATCTCAGTATGGTTGTATGTATATTCTTGGTGCAATTTAGTGTGCCATATGAGGTGAGGAGCTCCACTTTTTTGGAGTACTGCAGCCTGGGGGGTTTCTGTGGCCCAGGGGGCTTCTGCCCCCCGCATGCAAAAAGGACTGACTGGTTGCCATCCATTTTGGCAGGTTTCCAAGCTAGGACTCCCGGGGCTGGACCAAGAGCAGGCATCCACCAGTACAGCCTGGCAGTATGAGGTCCTAGACTAAGGGTTCACCAATCATATACTCATTTTTTTTTTTTTTTTTTTTTTAACGGACTCAAGTCTCACAGAATTTTATTGGAAGGGAACCTAGACTATATAGGCCAAAACCCTCCCCCACCATCCACCAAGCACTGCCCCCTCATTAACCTAGGCTAGCTATTGTCCAGCAGCTCGACTATGCCAGGCACAGCAGGGCCTATGTTGGCCTATACTTCATTCTGCACACCATGCTCTCCCTACCACCAGGGGAAACCCAACCATATGCCAACGACCGAAAGCACATGCCTGAGAACCCAACATATGTACAAGGCCATGCCTGAGCTGAATAGAATAGCCTCTACCACCCTAAAGAGAATGACAGGCAAAGAAAAACTCTCATCAAAGTACAACATGGTGGATAGGACCTGGTTCTCTTAGTCAAGGTGAGTAAAGAACTTATACATGAGACAGGAGGAGACCCCCAATACCCCACTACTCAAGCCTGCAGGCCTCAATCATATTGCTATGTCAGCTCCTAGTTCCAGTTGAGTACAGCCAAGATGCCTGAAATGGGTAGCCTTGGGCCCCCCAACTCCCCCTGATGACTGGGGCCCAACCCCGCTGACCACCAAAAGAAGCCGAGAGTGACACCTACCACCTAACCACACTGCACCAATCAAAAGGCCCCACCGAAGCAGCACCTGCCCCAGCCCCAACGACTGCCCCCAGCCTGGCACTCTACTGGTTCACCATTATCACCCTTCCTCCTATCTGTGACAGCCATCTCCCCTCCCATCCCGACAACACCTGAAAAACAGTCACCTACACCAGAACCATACTCGCCGGGAAGCTCGCCAAAGCCAGAGGGCCCCACTATAGGCACTGAAGACCTGTAGGTAACCTACACTGAGCACTTGACACCCAAGGTCGGCTGACTCCCTACGTAGCCCGAGACATACCAAGACAACTCCTTGTTGGCAACAGCAAAAGGAAGAAGGTGCTGCACCAAAATGGGCATACCCCAGATGCAGCTGAAGGCACCAGAATCTGCGAAAAAGTGGAGAAAGCACCGATCTGACACCAATAAAGGGGCAACTCATCACCATTGCCCTCCTCCCACCATGCCCTTGCAGATACAGCAAACCAACCCAAGGTAGAGGGGGTAATAATAGGGGAAAGGGGACTCAGAAGGTTACCTACCAAACCTTGTGACTGGTAAGGTAGTAGAGAAAGGAGCTGACAAATTATAGCTCTGTAACTTTGTGAAATAATACTTGATATATATACAATATTACAGAGCTCAAATATGTAGTTGCTAACAGATTATAAAAAGATTAACTATTGAAAAGATATTTTATAAAGCAAAATTTCAAAATATAATAAACTGATTAGATCTCATTAGTAGATGATATTTTTAAGTAAACCAAATTTCAGAAATCTATAGATTGTATTCTATACAATTAAAAAAATTATAAGATGAATTTTTGGTTAGCTCCAAATATCATCTGTGTAACTTATTGGGTAATATTTTGATAGTGACCCAGTTGGTCACCAGTGATGTCCCAAGTATTTAAAGATTATAGACCAATAGAATTCAAGATTATGGAAAAGTCTGTATAAAATTTCAAATTCTAGACTTGCTTAAATCTGATGATTATTTTGGTAATAATAAATCTATTGAAGAAAGAGTATAATGCTTTATAAGGATAAATATTGAATATTATATTATTATCTACAAAAAATTATACCTAGGCTATATTTATAATAAACTATAAGAAGAGATATCTGTTAATAGTTTTGGTCATATTCTCAGCCTATATGATGACTCTAAAATCTTTATACTTATTATAGATTGTAGAGTTTTTGTAATCATCTCAAAGAATATCAAGCAGACAATTAATTGGACTAATGAGATCCTCAATAGTATAGCCTGAGATATAAATATGATCATTTGTCTATAGATATAAATAAATCAATATTAATAAGTATAATATAGCTAAAATATTAATATAAATATTAATTTAACTTATCTAATTGTTTTAGCATAGATGAAGTATAAGATAGAATTTAGCTACTATTATATAGTTTGTAGGCTATTCTAGAAATCTCTTATCAAGAAATGTTAACTCAATTAAATATTAAGATAAAATAAGAATATTGCTATTCTTAATATCCTCAAATTGACATAGTCAGGATATATGTAGGTCCTGGTTATTTAAGTCTATATTTCAGAGTTTCCAATATAACTCATTTAGCATTGTTTAACTCTTTTATTGAATAAATATCTTCACAAAGTTATCTAATATAACTTATAAGAATATTTTTATAGTATTCATATTTATAGATAATTTGAAGTATCATTATGTCTAACATCTGAAGGTAATTCTTTGAAATATCAATATTTGACAAAGTGTGATCAATAATATATACATATAGAAATAGTACTTCAGAAGAAAGTTAGAGATCTTGGTGGATAAGAACAACTCAATTTATAAGAATTTAGCAGTGGAATGAACCAATATATAGCTATTGTCACATAGTAGTTGCTGAGTCCTTCAAATATGTCAAATTCTCTTCAAGGTGTATCTCTTAGACTAACTCAAGTTGTTATAAGCAAGTTCTTATTGGAGTGCCTTCCTAAGGTCTTATAGTCCTCAAACTTCTTATCTTTAACTGTCTTGTTATCTCTTAGATTGCTTGCAAGGAAGTGTGTATAAGTGAAACCGGAACTGACTTTATTTCAGAGGAAATAAGATGGGTATTTATACAAAATATAATTCAATGGTTGCTAAGATATAAAGCTAAATATAAATTCCAATAATTAAAACTACCAAGTTCCAGAGCTGGTATTATTTGGTATCACATCAAAAATGCTGGTGCTGGAACAATTTCACATCACCTCAGAATACTGGTGCTGGCATTATCCAGTGTTACATGAGAATACCAGTGCTGGCATTATCTAGTGTAACAAAGAACTTAGAGTAGAAAGTTCAGAACCATGGGGGCTTCATCATCATCATCATCATCATCACTGAAGGAGATGAGATCTGCGAATTCGTCATACAGGTCACACATTTCGCGTACTTCGTATGCTTTGGGTATGTTATGTGGGATGACATCATCAATGACATCATCATGTTCAGCAGTGGCGGGAAAATTGGGAACAAGATCTGGAGCTCTCCAGTCTATGAGGTTCTCTTCCACAAAATAAGGAACAAATGTGGGGTCTTGGGGAGATCTAACTCGGATACTTGGGCCTTGGAATACTGAGATCAATCCTTGCAGGAATTGGTCTGGGTTGTCCTGGAGGATGGGGTGCCAGAAGTCTTCTACTTCTTTGCTGTTGAGGGTAATAGTAGACTGGGCTTCTATAATCACTCTGGCTTCTAGTGCATTGATACGGTGGGATGACAGGTCTCTGAAATCTGAGACTCTAACATACTCCAAGTTGGAGATCGACCATGGTGTATGCCTGAAGATCTGATGGATCTTCTTAGCTATCTTTATTTCGTGTATATCCATGGGAGTGGCACCTTGTAGCTCTTGGGTGCTGGCCTGTGGGAACTTCTGGCAGAGGAGGTTTCCTATTTCATACTCCTGCTATATTTGGAGGCATTCAGTAGCAATGGTGATCCTTATTTCCATTTCACGGCAGTAGAGAATGAAGTAATAAGGGTCTGTAGTACCCAGGTAGACACTAGGAGTCCTTCTTGAGTAGGTCCTCATGACTCTTCTGATGTCTTGAAACATCCTTTCTTCAACTGAGGTACCTTGGTGGTTCCTTGACCTTGAGGTTTGGCAGGCAGCAGGCATTTCATTTGTAGTAAGTTTTTGAGCTATTTTTGGATTGGTGGTTCTTGTTGATTGCTACTACTGCAGTTCCTTGATCCTTCTTTTATATTCTTCAGGATGCTTGTACTGTGGTCACAATGACTCACAGTTGGTCATCATTGCTCATCTCATATGCCGTATGATCTTCTTGTGCTCCAATCTGGTGGCTTGTAAGAAAAGGCTGTCTCCTGTGCTGATGTCATCATTCTGGGGTCACCATTACATCTTCCTCCTGAATAAGGATCTTCCTGAGCATTATTATTCATTGGCCCAGTCCTGAAAAATTTGCTGATCCCATAACCTCTGGCAAGGGGTCGAAAAGTGGTATTTATGGGCTGGCGTCTTCCCTTTGTATTTTGGCGTGATAGTGAAGAGTTGCTCCCTTCATATAGAGCAAGGGCCTGATTCTGATCTTGACCAATCAGTTGATGATTCGAACTCCTCTGACTGCGAAAGTCTCACAGATAAGTAGTTACCAGTGCTGTATCCCTTAGAGAATGGTCCAGACAGATAGCCTGCTGGTCACGGGACATGCTGTTATGATTTGTGGACTAGAACCTCACAGGCGGTCATCATATTTTGCTTCTCTTGTATAGGTTCATAGTACTTCTTGAGTCTATTCCTGTGTACCATAGTAGGCAGTATGGTCTCTGAGATTTTTCTAAGCCAGAAGGTAGTTTCCTTGATATCTTACATGTAGAAGGGTCCTTCCCATTTGGGCTCCAGTTTTCGCAACCATGAGGCTTCTACCATATTTCGATACAGTAGAACCTTTTCTCCGATTTGGATGAGTTCTAGGGTCTTGTGATTCTTTTCCGCATTCTTTCTTGTCAGTGCTTGTGACTTGGTGATGTAATCTTCAGCCTTCTTCCTGATTTGGTGTAGTCTCCGGATTTCTACATCAACCCATCTCTAAGTTAGGTCTAGATTTATGGCTGATGTTCTATCAGAATCTTTTTCTCCAAAGAGCAGCTCTCTTGGGATAAAATGTGTGCTCTGTGACCGTATGTCTCATAAGACAGAGAGAGCAGTTGGGAGATAGTTATCCCAATTCTCATATGTCTCTGAGATCTTTGCTAGGATGTTCTTGAGGGTCTTGTTGGTTCTTTCCATCTGTCCATTTCCTTGAGGGTGGTATGCAGTGGTCTTGATGTGCTGGATCTTGTATTTCTGATACATTATCTCATGGAATCCATTGACAAATTCTGTGCCGCAGTCTGTAGTGATTTGCTTCGGTGTCTTGTAGTGGCAGATGATTTCTCGATGCAAGAAGTTGGCTATAAAGAGAGCATTGGCTTCTTGTAATACTCCTGCCTCTATCCATTTGGTGAAGAGGTCTACAATAACTATAATATAGCAGTTTCCTGATAGTGTTACTGGTAGTGGTCCAATGATATCCATTGCGATGTGGTGGAAGGGGATAGGCTCAATTCTTGATGACCCGGGTGCCTGGTCTTACTGATCTTGTTTCTGTTTTTGGCACTTGTCACACCCTTTGACAAATTGGCACAGGTCTTCTTCCATCTTGGGCCACTATATAGTTCTTCTTGCCTTGTCGTATGTGTTGGTTCCTCC
>RBNI01000726.1:0-27465 GCA_003990745.1 Jimgerdemannia flammicorona | reverse complement strand
GGGGTATTGAGGGATTGGCACTAATTGCCACCTCCGTCACAGTCTACGAAGCCAAGGCAAACCCTGCGGATCACAGGACGCCGGCTGGCGAGGACGTGGTCACGCGGTCGATCCAGTAGCAGTCACGGTCATGTGGTGTGCCTGATGCAGTATCCAATGACAGATAATAAAATCATGTTGAGTCAACCTGTGTCCCGCCTGTGCCCCTTGCTGCTGCCCCGTTGTGGTGATGACACGGAAACTCGAATATAAGCTAAGTTTGGACGCCACTCTTCCGGAAACCCAACATTCCCGCTTGCAGCCATGACCGAAACCCGACAGAACGCCGATGCTTCCGCCGTAACCGCCCTTGCCTCTCAGCTTGCGAACATATCACTGCAGCATAACCATGGTCACCACTTAGGCGACAGCCAGCCGGCCTCGCTTTTCAACCCCGATGATCAGTTCGATCTTGGTGACTTAAGCGGCTTTGTCGAGGGTAACGCGGGACATTCGGCCGTCTCTTTGAAGGTATTAGTATCGTTGTCGCTGTCGCTCCGTGATCCGCTCATTCTTCTCGGCAGCCATGACGGATTTTCAGTAACACAACCAGAGGAAAATCACTTGCGTTCCAAATTTTAAAGAACAAACTTCTGCATCCTACCGAAGCTGATTTAAAGTCTTTGAAGGATCAGCTTGATCATCGAATACGTGACGGTCACGGAGAAACAATGTTTGAGATCGGTATCGAGGGTATGTTTTTGAATCACACACGAAACGATGTCATTGAGTTCACATATCATCATTGAACCATAAATCAATTCTTCCTTCGCCCTGCGTGTTTCGTATTTAGACGACGGGACGCCTATGAATCTTGAGCTTGAGGAGTTCCAAGTTGCATTATTGACACTCGAAAAGGTGTTGAAGGAACTCGGAGCTGACTACGCAATTATGGACGAGAGAGATACCACTGGGTCCACATCTTCAACATTTGCAATACCAGGGATGGATGAGACGGCTGAAGAGGTTCCGAAACCTGTGGAGGATACGATTACATTAGGGATAGTAACTCCCTCGTCTGGAAAAGTGGCGCACCTCATGATTCGCAAGAAACCGTTATCAGTTGATGAGCTTCTGGAAATTCGTGTGGCCGTTGTGGGCAATGTGGTGCGTCTCGTTTTTCTCTTGCCGACATTGAAATGGTGACGTGACTGTTCATTCTACGAAATTCACACTCAGTCTACATTTTTGAATTCGCGCTACATTAACAACAGGATGCTGGGAAGGTTTGTGCTACGATTATCCCGATAAATTTGAATATTATTTCCACTCAACATGGCGTTGATTGGTTGCTTTTTTGATAGTCAACGTTGTTAGGTGTCTTGACGAAAGGTGTTTTGGACGACGGCAGAGGGAAGGCTCGTGTCAATCTCTTCCGGTAATTCATCTTATAACGTGCACATAAATGAGCAATTTTCACAATGGCTATTCCTGGGTGGTAAATGACAATGAGTCCTATTTTCAACATCTAGTCATAAGCATGAGGTCCAGAGTGGCCGGACTTCAAGTGTGTGTATGGAGATTCTCGGATTCGACTCGAAATCGCAGATAATCACACACGTGGACGGCCAGCACGGTCGTAACTTAACTTGGGATGATATATGTACACATGCTTCCAAAGTTCTTTCGTTCATTGACCTTGCAGGACATGAGAAATATCTCAAGGTTAGTGACTCTAGGTATTTCTATAATGTGTGATCTTATGACATTGTCAGACAGCGTGGTATGACCTCACAACGATTCCACAAACTGATCAGTTCGGGGGGGGTTTTTTTCTTTAGACGACTGTGTTTGGTATGACTGGTTGTGCTCCTGACTTTGTTATGCTAATGGTAAGCAGATTCAATTGAATCTTCTGTCATTATATATATATATGTGTGCATATGGAAGATGCCTATTAATTCGTGGATTACGATGTTATTGTGGCATGAATGGTGCTACTAGGTTGGTGCTAATGCTGGTGCGTGCAGTCAATTCCATGAAAAACGCTAACATTGCAGGGTTGGTAGGGACTCGAACATTAATTAACAAATCTTTTAAACTCAACAATTCTTTTATATTTGTGATATCCTGTAATATAATAGGCGTTATTGGGATGACTAAGGAACATCTTGGCTTGGCCCTGTCGCTCGCGATACCGGTGTTAGTGGTGATCACTAAGATTGATATGTGTCCCACTAACATACTCGAGAATACGGTCAAGCAACTCACAAAAATCCTTCGAAGCCCTGGTTGCCGTAAAATCCCAATGTTCATCAAGACTACGGAGGATGTGGTTGTCACCGCTGTGAGCATTGTATTATATTAGATGGTATTTATGGAAGGCAAATTTTGCCGCGTTTTCTATCGTCAAAAATATCTCACCAATGTTTCCTATTGACATCAGCAAAATTTTGTCAGTGAGAGGTTGTGCCCGATTTTTCAAGTCAGCAATGTGTCTGGGGAGGTAGATTTCCCAGCATGTGCTCTTCATACATTGTTTTGACATGAAAAGTCGTATGGTTGGTAAAGCCGTAAGATATATATGCTTACAAAAGCTTTATGACTACAGGGACTCGATTTATTGCGTGGATTCCTCAACATCCTTCCTACCCACGGAAAGTATGACATCAATCAGCCGTTTGAATATCAGATCACGGATACCTTTTCTGTTCCCCATGTCGGCACGGTAGTCAGCGGAGTTGTGATGGGCGGTAAGCCTCCACAAAAGGATTCTGTAATCATTTACAAGTTTGGTAACTACTTATATTCGTTTCTGTCATACTAATCATCGTCACTTAAACGATTGCGTCAGGTGTCGTTCATATCGGCGATACACTCCTCTTGGGGCCTGACTCTTTAGGTCACTTCCAAACAACAACAGTGAAAAGTATCCAGCGTAAGCGCGTCAATGTTCCCCTGGCATCGGCGGGACAAAGTACAAGTTTCGCGTTAAAGAAGATTAGGAGAAATGCGATACGGAAAGGTTGGCGCTCTTATCAAAATGCTAAGAAATTAATCCATACTGATTAGGGGGTGAGAGGTTGATGGGAATCGCATCTTAACTGCAGTAGCATGTCCTCATCCTTTTCTTGTATTTTTCTGATTGTGATCCAGGCATGGTTATGCTGAGGTTGGTGTGGTTTATCACGCGCGATTTCAGTTATCGCGATATAGCATGCTTATTGACGTCATATTATAACACCGTTGTATCGTCTTTATGTCTCTAACAATAGCAAAGAGGATATTCCTCCAAAAGGTACGTTCGTTCTCCAAATAAACCTTACTCGTTTTATATTAACGAACCAGAGTAGTATTTCATTGAGCCAAGAGCTTTCAAGCTGATGCCTACTGTAAAATGAATGGAAATAGCCTGCAGGGAATTCGAGGCCGAAATCCTTGTCTTGTACCATTCAACGACTATCGGCCAAAAATATCAAGCTATGCTTCATTGTGGTGGGATCCGCCAGACAGCTCGTATCATGAACATGGACAAGACTGTATTAAGGACTGGTGATCGTGCCTTAGTGGTAAGTGATACTTCGAAGACTGTGTGGAACGATTACTCTCATCGAACCTGAATCTGACGATTTTGCGCCAATTTGTTCGTTGAAACCAACAGCAGTTCCAGTTTATCAAGAATCCAGAATATTTGAAGGTTGGCGCGAGACTGGTATGTTTTCGAAATGTTGTTGATCACTTAATTGTTTCTCGACCGATCTAATCGTATATATGGTGTATGCGCTGTAGATCTTCCGCGAGGGCCGTACGAAAGGGATCGGGAAAGTGACCAGGATATTAGCTTAACGGAGTTTGGCAATTAAGCGAAGGGAAATAATACACTGATGTAATGTATAAGTGAATGGGAACTCTTACTGAAGGGAATTTCCAATCATGAATTTTAAGGCCCGCATATTATTATCTACTACATAGGGTTGCTGTAGTGTGAATCCGAAAACCCCGCACATAAGTAAATGAGTATATATTCTATTAGGATTGTGTTGGGTTTAACAACTTGCCTTGGTGCTTGTTATTATTCGACACAAGCACAGACACCGCAAGGTTAGGTACATTTTATACATTTTAATGAATTGGTTATGGTGGGTAAATTAGTGAGATTGGAGGGGATGCTTGTAATTAATTAATAAATAAAATAAAAATAAAAATAAAGCTATCGAAAAAGCAAAAAAGTGGGCTTTGCAACAGTCATCACTTTTTTTTTTGATTCATCTCCCGCGCACCCGGAACACAACTATGTACAAGGACACGGGCTGAAAATAATAATAATAATAATAATAAATCGAAAGAATGGCAATCGTGCGAGAAGGGATTATTAACATGTCCACTACATCAAGTAGATAGAGAAACGGTGTTGAACAGACATCCCGAAACGTCAAACGGTGCGAGGGAGGACAGGTGGCACAAGGGTTTGTCGTTATGAATTTTTGAGGTTTGAGAAGCGAATGAGAAAGGATGATGCCAGATTAAAGGGTGAGAGAAAAGAAAAAGTGTCCATTGGCCAACGACCACCTGAGCCCAAGTAAAACAATTTAGAACTTGTTTTCAGGTTCCTCGTGGAAGATCTTCTCTGCGACGATATACTTATCCTCGTGCTTGATGAGCCTCTTGACGCACGCAACAGTGGACGGGAGGGTCAAGAACAACCACGCAGCGACGGGAAGCCAAACGTAATCAAGGATATTCCTCCAGGTGCGAGATTCAGTGCGGGACTTGCGGAGAAGTTCTCGGTCGACGGTGCGGTGAAGGTTCTCGTAGACGGCAAGCATGCCGAAGAGCGGCATGGGAAGAAGAACGGTGACGATCTTAACAAGGTTCCAGAGGGTCGCGTAGAACTCAGATGTGAGGATGGGGTTTTCAGTGGGGGCAACGTATGAGAGGAGCGGGTGCGGTGGGAAGAGGAGGAACTGCATGACGGGAACCGCGGCGAACATGAGCCAGCCCGACGTGCATGGGATCAGGTGCGCCTCGAGGACGTGGAAACAGACGACGATCTTGTCGAACAAATTGGCGACGGAGAAATAGTTGCCGTACTTGTTGGAGAGGGGAAGGAGGGATTTGGAATCGAAGTTGTTCTGCTGCTTGGGCAGGAAAGCGCTCTTGAGGGTGTAAGCGACATCGGCGACGCCGTTCATGTGACGGGTAGCCTGAACGTAACGGGCGTACATGTTGGAAACATAGCCTGTGGTCTGGACGTTGGTGAGGTTGATGGGGACAAAGATAGGGACGGTGCGTGCGGCACCCTCGGTCTTGAAGAAGCATTTGAGCCACATGTGCATGTCCTCGCCAACGGAATCGGCGTCCACATCCCAGTAGCCCACGCGCTCTGCTAGCACCATACTCAGGCTGTACGTGGAGCAGGGGAAGGACAGGCCTCGACTGTTGCTCAGGTTCTGCATCACCATGATCGACCACGTCGTATCGGTGACGCGGACCGCCGCGGGGACTTCGAAGGAATTGCGGGAGAAGAAAATCGGGGGGGAACAAAGGGTTGTGTAGGGATCCTCAGCCTGGCTTATAGCTTTCTCGACCTGTCCACCAATAATGATAATAATAAGATTTGAGATAAAACAATCCCACAAACATGTCTGACAGACAGCCAACGCAAATTACCAAGCGATAACCGTTCCTCCGCGTGAAACCCCCCCACCCACCCCCCCCCCCAAAACCTTTCGCGCATTTTCTTACCTCTGTAACATACAACTCAGGGATGGCCGAATCAGAATCAGTAACAGTGAAGACGACCCTCCGCTTCTCGACATTACGATGGATGAGCTCCTGGGCGCCGGTCCTGGCAGCGTAGGCGACGTTGCTGCCCTTGCCGCGGGCCTCTCCGGGGATGCCGGAGGGATGGGAGGTGATAATGAAGTGGAGAAAGTGGTTGGTGAAGTGGTCCTTCAAGTTCTGAGCCTTCGCCTCGTGGCCGAGCTCAGATTCCTCCATGGCCAAGATGATGACGTAGTTAGTTTGGGCATTCCTGCGGAAATGAAGAGGTGTGATGAGCGTGGTGCTACTAACAAAATTTTGATCTGCCAAAAATGCCAAGATTCTAGGCACCTGGAAATAGTCCCTCCCCCGCAACCTTTTGACAACTAAACCCTCCTTCATTGATCATTTCCCCAACCCAACGGATGCTAGCACCGAAGTTTACCTATGGTTTGCCAACCTCTTGATTGTATCTCTCAGGAGCGGCTCAGGTTCAGCGTAGTTGGGAATGATGAACGCATGAATCCAGTGCGAGTCCTCGTATAGCTTGAGGCTTGCCTCCATCTCGTCAAAGTCCGACAGTGGGGTGTAGCTGGTGCGGGTCGGGGTGGGCAGTGGGGAACCGGAGAGAGAGCCTGCGACGCTCGAGGTATTGCTGTCGCCTGAGGTAACGCGCTGGGTGGCGTTCCACTGCCGAATATTGTACTTGATCTTGCGGGCACTGATACAAAACTTGAAGAAGTGATTGATCGACAAATAGAGGTACGTGATGAAATAGGTGAACAGGAAGAGCAGATAAGCGCGCGGGAAGAGGAGCGGGCCAAACGGCATCAGCAGGATAGCACCGATGGCAGCCGTGGGGGCGACCAGCTCGAAGGGGCGGAGGTAGTTCATTCTGCTTGTGAGATTGTCCTTTAGTGTATGTGGAGAGAGGAGAGTGAGAGGTGGAGGTTTGGCCGAAAGGTTATATGGAATTGTATAAAAATTACAGGGGATGTGGCCTTTACAAAGACTTTAAGAATTGTTGAGAGGGATAAAGCACGAAATAAAGAGGTAAGAAAAAAGGGTAGGAAGTCAAGAGAACTACGACGGAGATTGCGGATTGTGCGACGGACGGGGAATCAAGGTATACAGGGAGTCAAGGGGAAGAAAAAGGAATAAATTGATGAGTCAAAGAACAGCCAAGCCTTCCGCGGTAGAGCAACGAAAAACCTTCCGCCAAGGTCCCGTCTCAAAGGCTCACCTTTTGGGTGCTACAACGTTGCGAAGAAAGAGCGTTCTGTGTTTCTTTGCGGTTGTCACAGATGTGAAACCAGCAAGGAAAAGGGGGGACGGAGAAGCACAGAAGGGTTCTATGTCATGGCAGGCAACCGACAGCATTTTTATGGGCCGATGATGATTCAACAAAAAAAATTAGCTAAGCCTTGCTACCCGAAATGGCCACCAACCGTCGTCACGATTCGGAAAGCCGCGCGCGACAGCACCCTTACCCAACATCCATTCACAGTGCATCCATGCAACGGGGCGAACGACAAATTTTATGTGAACGGGGGATATAGGTCATGGAGCCGAGCGTAGAGGACGAGGAGGCAGGATTAGCGGGATAGTGGGGCGAGCCAAACACTGTATCTCGAATGTCAGAAAACAATGAGCCCCCTGGTGCTACCGTGTCCACCCGTCAGTCCATCAGGCCAGAAGATACCCATCTTTCACCTGGCCTACGAATCATCCTTAATCTACACCCCGCCCTGCAGAGCGGATCTCGAAATTCTCCATCTGCATTATCATCCCGTCAGCCTATTACAGTCGCACAGTCGGCTTCTCGGGCCCCCGTAAACGTGACGGAGCGATGACGAGACTATTCTCCTCCTGCACGCTTTCCTCGCGTTGATTGGCCGGCTCGACTTTGTACCACCGGAGCACATGAAAGTGTTTGACGCATTGGTCCATCATAAACATTGTCAAAAAGATATTGGTAAAATATATGAGTTTATATCTACTAGTTAATATAAATATTCTATGTTAAAATAATAAAAATTGGTCTTTTCAAAATTATTTTATAAATTGTAAGTATTATTAATATATTATTTAAATGAATATAAATATAATAAATAACTTACATAGATTTAAAATTTTCAGAAACTCTTGCCTAAATAACCCTGTTATTGATAACATACAAGTAGAGAGCAGTAGAACATCCACATGGACACAATGAATGCTTTGTCAGTTACAAAGCAGAAAGTATGGAGCCACCAATATTGGATCAGTCTAATAATATAGCACTGGTGGGAATTAAACCACGTGAAGAATGACCCATCTATGACGCATCGTGCGCTCCGCGATCTAGATGTTCCCGCATTTCCATGACAACAACGGTGTAAGTTCCGCAACCCGGTCGAACGGACATCCACGACGTTTTCTTGTATTGCATGGGTTTCTTCCACAGAAATATCTGTTTCCTGTAGAATAAGTGAGTTGAATTTTTTTTTTTTAAAAAAAAAGCTCGTCACGTAACCGATGGTGGTACCAACATTCAGCCCTCAGCATGACGTCCTGTCCTCTGCTTCGCTCTGGACAATATGGCGGTCTCCAGGGACATTGCCAAACATTACTCTGACTTCCGAAGGCACTACACCGATACAAAACTCGACAGCACTGCAAACGGACCAGCCGTCAGAAGGTATTTACAGGATGGGCACACATTTGGAAATTCAATAGATGCAAAACTATCTGCAGCGAAGTCGATCGGCGATGCTTTAGACTGCGTGAATATGAACTAGGTAAGAAATGAAAATTATGAAAACAATGGCAATTGCAGATTGGAGCGAAAAGGTTTGAAGACGAACCCAGAACAGAAATGTCAACAATGCCATTATCAGAGGTAAAATGTAAATGTATGTACATTATGAAATGCGAATCAACCATGCGATTTGAAAGGATAAATAGAATACAGACACAGAAGGATACGACGTGATATGTATAAATTGTCAACAAAAATACTAGTGTTCTCGGGTACCGAAGAATATTTCTTGTCTCTCCATCTCTCCCTCCTTGGGACTCACGAAATTAAAAAAAGTCACGAATCAATCAAAGATGTGGAAGGCTTTAGTCGTTTGACGCCGCGAGAGGAAGTTGAAATTGACTCAGCGGGCGATGCCATCGGCGTCCCAACAATCATCTGTCCATTTTCACTCACTGCCTTGGGTATCTCCGAACTAACGGGGCGCAGGATTTTCTACGCAGACAATATTGATGAATACAATTTCATGGTCAACAATGGTCCGTTAGTATAAAGTATATAGGAACCGATGGCAACAACCTACCTTCGCTTTCGATTTCGTGCCCTGCCCTGTATGCCCATGACGATGTCCGCCTGAGGTTCCACCCGAATGCGAGACCCTAACCCTCCTTGCCCTTCGCTCCGGCCATTCTCTCCCGAAAATACGACGATGCCTCTCGCAACGCGGACAACGCATAGGCACCATGGCCGATGAAAGAATGTATGCTGTCGTGGCAGTCGAATCTGTGCCTTTGTTGGCGTTGGGCTCGAGTGAACGATGACATCCAATGCAAGAAGATTCCTTTGGGGTATGGTGTGAATGGTGTGAATGGTGTGAATGCTGGTTGTGCTGATGGTAGTAATGGTGGTTTGGTGCAAGCACATTGCTTGTCGCGCCCACCGTAATTTTACTGGAACTAGCTGTGGAACTAGCTGTGGAACTAGCCGTGGAACTAGCTGTGGAACTAGCCGTGGAACTAGCTGTGGAACAAGCCGTGGAACTAGCTGTGGAACTAGCCGTTGAACTAGCCGTGGAACTAGTTGTGGAACTAGCCGCTCTGACTGACAGATCGATATTGTCAACAGTCGATGAAACAGAGGAAGGTGGAGTATCAGTGGTTGCGATGCTTTCGATCGAGTCTGCGGTCGAGTCGTCGGCTTCGGAATCCGAATCCGAAAGAGAAGAATCAATGGATGACAAATCCGACAAGTCCGAAGACGATAATTCAGAGAGGTCAGAGCCGAAGTCGAATAGTGAGAGGGTGGAAACAGTATCAGAAGATTGCTGTTGGGGGTCAGGCACTGCAGGTGAAGTTTCTCGCTTGGGAGAAGTGGAAGTGAATAAATTGGGTTGCTGTGTTTGATTTTCATGGTCTATTGTTTCTTCTTGAGGCACAAGTTTGGGCCACGGTCGCGGGAGATTAAGTTGCTCGACCACCGTGAGTGCTGGTTGTGGGGGTGTCGGCAATCGCAGATGTATTCGTGGCTCTATTGGTATCGGTTCAGGCACCAAAGACGACGATCCAGGATCGGACGTTGGAGAAACTGGTTCTTGCGTCAATAATAGCGCTTTTGCCTGTTCACTTGCCAATTTGTCCAGCCGCTCCCGTTCATGAATTGCCTCCCACAGTAGGTCGAGCGATGCCTCAGGCGGTCGGAATATATCCCTGTATTCCGCACTACTATCGTCGTCATATATATAACTTTGCGTTGGCTGATACGTCTCTGATTGCGAATGCTCTTGTTCACTGATATGCTGTTCGTGCATTTCATCCTCTGTCGTGAACCCACAGAGGAAAGCAACCGACATAACAGAAGGGCGACGTGCACTCTCGTTGATAGTGGGCGTTGATGGTGAAGGCAATGCTGGAAAGGGTGATGGAGAGGAAGATGATATTGATGTAGTATTCAAGTAAGGATAGATAGATTCAGTTTTGATCCTGCTGCTGGGAAAGCTTCCTATCGCTGTTGTAATAGTCGCATGACGCAATGGTGTCCCGCTACGAGATGACAATGGTGTGATGTCTGTTTGTCGCCGAGCACCAACAGACATCGGAGAAGGAAATTCGTCCAATGATGAAGAATGTGTCGCCGGTGGCCGTCGTTGCCGTGTGGGATGTGGCACGAAGTCTTTGCAAAAGAAAAAAAAAAAAAAAAAAAAAAAAAAAAAAAAAAAAAAAAAAAAAAAAGACAACATGAAAGGGGGGATTAGACGAAATATAAAATGGCTAATCACAGTGGCGATGAATACTACTGCACCTTCATGTAAGGTCGGCTTCCGTCTCCGACCACTTCGCCGCGCGTTATCTGTGGCATTTTGTGGTGTATTGCTGTTCTCCGTAGTCAAGGTCATGGGAACATCCATCAGCGATTGTTCAGGTTTGAAAGCGCCATCCTTCGTGCTAAGACAGCAAAATACCAAAGAAAAACTGTCGGGTTTTAATATGTTCGAAATAATAGCAGCCAAACCTCTTTGAGTCTGAATAGCACAATACGAGGCGCACGCCTTTCTACAGTGATAATTCGTCACTGACCTCTCACAAGTGACACATTTGCACTCGCAGTTATTATCCCCAAAATAATGTTTTCCATAGTAGGTGGTAATTTCTTCGCCAACCTTGATTTCACGTATCACCTTAAATGTGATAGCATTCTGACCAAGAGATATAAACTGTGTAGATCGATATGATTTGAAGCCATGAGATGATACGACCCGATATAGATATCTCTGGACAGTGTGGAACAAACACGGTTACTTGAAAGAACGGCAGGACGAAATACCTTGCAATTTGAATTGCAGTCGTGCTATGCCGGTAACAAAGGAACGTTGACGAAGAACGGCGGTGAATACAGCAGAGACCTTCTACTTCTTTCGTGCTTTATAGTCAATCCATGTCCCCAAATGGTGGATCAAACCCGGTGTCCCTTCTCTTTTCCCCTATCTCTTGCTCCTCCACTTCCCTGTCTCAAGCCGAAAATCACGTCATCACTTACGTTAACAAATCTCGCAGGCCCGAGAAACAAACAGCTGCACCCTTTGCGTGTAGACCACATAACGCTGAAGTCGCGATGTCCATTCAGGAGAGTACGCTCGTCTTCCGGCGTGAGACAAGCAATGGCACCTGTACACATGCGAATCTCGTCGCCGGCTTGCCATTCACGGGTGGCAATAACGCATGCCTCAACGCGCTCCGAAGTGCTGTAGCGTTTCGTGTCACTGATCTCGTAACCAGCATTGGGGAGGTACCTAAGTTCATGGAAGGGGACGAATGAGGGATTTAGTTAGATGGGTAAACTATGTAGGGGAAGAGCTCAAACAACAGAAAACTCTTGACATTCAATGCTACTTGCATTGATAGATATCGTTTCATGTGTTGAATAAAGTCTGCAATTTGCTTCGAATTTTTCTTTTCCAGAAAGGCCTTGAAGTAGTCCATTCTGCGGAGCGTTGAAGAAAGAGCATGACGGCGATGGGGTGAGAGACATGTTGTCCACGTTGTAGAGTCGCGCTTCCAAGGAGAATTATATGGCGGACGGTTTAGACAACAGAGGGAGGACATACTCCATAAGTTCGTTGACAGCGTCGTTCACGCGGGCCTTTGCGACGACGTTCCGTTGTATGATGTCGAGGACCTTCGCGGAGGGGATACGAGCCCTCCTGTGGTCGGTGTTCATCTTTATTGTCTGGAACCACAGCAGCAATGCGTCGAGGAAGACGTCCGACAGAAGGTCGTCGTATTTTGATAGCGAGCCGAAGTCCATTGGGGGTGTGGGAGAAGTTCAAAAGAAAGAGAAAGATGTGCGATGACGATTCGAGGGTTTGGTCGCCATGATTTTATTGATCATTGATTCCGTTTTGGGCATTTGTGTGCGGGGTACAAAAACCACAGCCCAAGCCACCACCTGCAGAAGCGTCATCTTGATGACTCTTCTAATGGCAAAGCGAAGGCGCGACGACCACGCTCCCTACAACCCAAACCCGCTCGCTGTTATCCATTCTAACCTTCGCTTCCGTGCCGCAAACACGTACGTATCTCTCTTCCTGACCCTGCCTTCATGGACCCTTCCTCTTCCTCACTCCCCCCTTTCCTTCCGTAGCTGCCTGGCATGGTCGTCCAACAATGTTCTCGCCTACGTCCCGCCAAAACCGACAACTAGTGTGCGCCTGCACCAACTCTCCGACGGAAAACGCCCAAAGATTGCAGAAACCGCTGAGCACTTACAGAACGATCAGTCCAACCTGAAACAGTATGTACAATGCCGTTAATTCTCCTACTACTTCAGTAGTCTGGCGCCATGCAATTGTACAACTCGGCGAAGCGCCAGTCGGTGACATTTGATTCCAACCACTTGAACTCACCTAGGCCGTTTGTTTTGGCCACTGCTGCCGACCCGTCCATCGACCAACCGTTACGATACGTCACCATGATCACCCAGGCGCAGCAATGTCATAAACACCATACTATTACCCACTTAAGCTGGAACCAACGCGGCACGTGTCTCGCCTCCGTAGACGAAACCGGAAAAATTGCATTATGGGAAATGAAAGTACGTACGAACTCCTACGAAACATCAACGACTATCCTCGGTTTTCCTCTCTCCCCCCCCTCTCTCTCTTTCCTCCTTCCTCCCCCCCCCCCTTTTTTCCCCCTATCTTTGTATTCAACGAAACGCTTTACACGCTCTTTGCATTTGCATAGCAAGCTGTGGATGATTGGGCATGCGTCAAGGAACTGGACATGGAGCAACCCGTGGTGGCGTTCCTGTGGCTGAACACGCATCGTCGGGTACGTAGTTACCCTGGGTCGCGTAAAATGCGTGGCCAAAGAGACTCAGAAAGGATTATTGAAGCTTAACGTCACCTGAAATGTTCGCCCCTACAGTACATCGCGTCCACGCAAATGAATCCAGACGGTCTTCCTACTCCTTCGTACACATTTGAAAAGTACAAGGGGCCGCGCAACCCTCACGGCCACTTAGCCTTTGTGGCTGTTACTGCTAATGGCGAGGTATGAATGTATGGCTGGCGCTAAATGTGGAACCTGGTTCAGAGTACCAACGCAATGTTCCAATCGATCAACGATGATATTGAAGGATAATGACGTAACGCGGGAAAATTGTCTTTTGGTTGACAGATAGCTGTGCGTTATCAGCACGAAGGTAATATATTTTCTGAGATGTCGACGCGCCTACAGCGCCCCCCGAATGTCCAGGCGGACCGTTGTCGAATTTCGCATGCTAGTTTGGTCCTTAATGATGGTAAGCATCGGTTGAAAACACAACCCGGCAGCCCTCAGCTATGAGCACTGATAATATTCAGAGAGGGAATCGTGGAGGTTATCTTTCTGTGCAAACGCTGCCTCATGTTAAAATTTATATTTTCAGACGGCCACATATACCTCGCCACCCATTGGGCCAGTTCAACTCCCAAACTCGTGTGCATGTATGAGATTCCTATCAAATTCACCTCTATAACTCCTCAAGGGGGTACGCAAATTTTTCCTTTATATTCAATTGGCATCAAGCCAGTGCGGTTTCCTTGATTGAAACATGAATCATTCTAGTTAATGTGCATTTTTGTGTTCCCCAAATCAACATACTCGAACATAGTGATACAATGCCGTCCTATCACCCGCCTTCGCCTTTGTCTCCCACTTCCTAACAAATCCTTGTCCCTCGTCTCGCACGCATCTGTGCTTCACTTAAAATTATTGGCGCATGCCGCGAAACCACGATTGGTCATCGTGGTAGCAGAGGAGCAAGGTAGATGTTGCGCATCGGTCTTCTATTTATTGTGAATGCAGGGTCCCGTGCAAGAGTGGTCCCCCTTTCGAGAACTATTGAGCTAGAGTTTGCTTTATCCCGTCACCGAAAGATGTGCCACATACCGAGCAAGCTTACGTCGATGCGAATAGTGATGGTTATACCAGTGCTTTAGCGATTTGGGAGCTCGCAGAGACAAGCAGTCAGCTACGCAACGATTTCTCGGACCCAGACCCAATGCAAAACGATACGTTCTCGACTCAACCAAAACCAGTGAGCTGCCTTTCATGCATTGACGTCTGTTACAAAAGCTTGCATGTATTCGATCCAAGCACACAGCCAAACCCCAAGGATTTTATATGAACTTCTGTTTAATCTGTTTTCGATGCATAAAGACAATGAAATTTGTTACGGGTCACCTTATTCCGGACCGTTTGGTGACAGCTCTTTCGACCACGGGCGGCGGACGGGAACTTGTGCTTGGTTTCTCCAACGGCACTGTGAATCTCGAGTACCGCGACAGGTCAGCACATTTTTGTAATAAATACTGTCGTCGTGCCCGATTTATTTATTTATTTTTATTTTTACTATTTTCGTCTCTCCCCCTTTTGTAATCTTCTCAAATTGTTTTTGTATTGATTAGCCTGCGACATGGTGTGTCGAAAACCCAATCAGCACACGACTGGACGACGGTGGTTGAAAACGATTGCATTGGGTATGAGTTTTGGAGGCCTGTGAGGCGGGACGATAACATAACAGGTAAAACAATGCCAAACCATGGAACGGGATCAGGTCCCACCCGAATGTTGACTTTGTAGAAAATATCTCACTTTGTATATTAAATCAACAGATTACGGATGTGTCGTCGATATTGCGGTATCTCCCAATGAGGCTTCGCTTACATATGTTTCGTCCTCAGGTGATGTCATGGGGGTTGATATTACGGATTACGAAGCGAAACCAGAGCAGGACCTGCCAGGTGGGTTCTCCATCACATTGTAACGTTTTTTTCGTTTTTTTTACCGACTATGATTTTTTTTTTTTTTTTTTTTTCCGTTTTTGGTTTTTTTTTTTTTTTTTTTATGTATGCCAATTTGTTGATAATCCGGAATATGGGTTTGTATTCCGATTTTATGATTCAATAGATACAGTGCTATCCTTGCCCGTGACATCCTTGGCCGACAATCTCTCCCAGATGATAGTGCTCAGCCTGCTCAACAATGTTGATTATGCTGACCTCATCACTGTCGTAAAGAAACTCTCCAGCTCGTTGAAACGCCCAGGTATATTGACAATTGCAAAGGGATTCGCCTAAAAGGTGGCATTGGTTCTTTTTTCTTTTTTTGGGAGAGGTTTGTATCGTGCCTTCCGAATATCCTTATCTTTATTTCGCAACAGATCTCGCAGAGTCGATCCTAGAACAGGTCATAGACGAATATGACCATATTAGGAATCCTGACATTGGAGGCACTGATCACCGTACTCCACAATTTCCTACGTTGTCGGACATCAGTCAAACGTACGGCTTAATGTTATCCATGCTTAGGTATAAAGTTCAAAGAAAATCTATGTTTGGAATTTCAGTACGATCGCCTTTGCTGTAAAAAATCATATCTTTCCTAACTGCTTGCTGGGCCCTGCGGTTACCACGTCGACGCAGAGCATTTTCGCGCAAACATGTGCAATACGCCAACCTTTATTTCGCGATCCAACTCCATTCAATTCTGGAGGCTATGATGGGTAGCTGTGTAACAGAAAATGCCAACGTCCTGGCATGTTTCGGTTAGAGTTTTTTTTTTTTTTCTTGGTCTACTATCACGCATTGCGCATTGACAATATATTTGAGGTCAATACTAAGGCTACGAATTTGCGTCGCTTTCTTGGGGAAATCACTGACGCCACCTAATTGCCATAGAAACCGATTCTAGTCCAAAAACAGAGCCGCTTAAATTTGAAAATAGTGAGTTTGCGACATCAATACCTCTTTGAAGCCGTGATGTCGCGTTATTTTGTCCTATGGTATGCTAAAAGAAGAAAAAAGAAAAAATGTTGAACATTCGCCCACTTATTCTTGTACATTGCCTGCATGACTCTACAGCTGCCCTTTGGTCCCTTGTCCCGCTTGTTACATGGACGATTGACTTTGCCACTCAGTTGTTCCGCAACTTGTACATCCATTTCAATTCGTATCGGCGGCCGCGACGTAAATCTCCTGGTTTTGATCCAGTTTATTTGGATGGGTGTTGCATTGATTTCAGACCGTTGAATTCTTTCGCGTTCTACGATATCACTTATACTAGTTTCTGTCTCGATATTTATCAAATAATAACGCTTCTCCTGTAGCGGGGTCGAAATCCGCGTCAGTGCCGATGATAGACACGATTCCGACGGCTGCTGCTCTCATCATTCACAATGCCACGCGCGAATGCTTGCGCCGCTGCTTGATTCTCGTTCAGCAGCTGGAGCTTTCTTTAAAAGTAGACTCCGCCCCGACTACAAATAATCTAGAATCTCTCAAGGGCCACATTGAAAACCTGCTTGCCGGTTTACCTATCCCCCTTGAGATGATGCTAACATTCTTGAAAGATGTAGCTGCGGTAGTGTCGGGCGTCAATAAAGGTATATCACACGATCTTCATTTTTAGCGCGTGTGTGCAAACTTCGTTGACTTTGAATTACTACAATTGGATCCTTCCATTCCATCAGATTCCGTTGACGCTCCATCGAATTGGAGCGAACGACTGTTGACTCGTGGCCTAATTCCTCGGCACCTCGAATCTCAACTGCGGAAGGTGTTGGCGAAGCACCGGTCGATTTTTGAGTCGGCCCAACTGTGTCTTAGTTCTAAGGGAGAAGGGCCAGGCGATACGTCGGACGTGGTGAGGAAGTACGCGATTTTAGGAGGAGTGACAGTGAGACAATGTTCCAAGTGAGTGATCATCGTTTGGTAAGCAGTTTGTGGAGCATGAATGTGTTGAAAATCTCATGTCATGAATTGTTTTGAATTAGATGTTCGAATTCATCGATTGTGGGATCGAGTGGGACAGACGACCCAACGGCGAAGACGGCATGGTATGCGAGCTTTGATCGTACGTGTGTGTGCGGCGGGTTCTGGAGAAGTAGGAAATCTGGCATACAGGGATAGTTTTCAATAAATTATATATTAGAATTGGCAGTCCTGCACCTTGACACGTAATTATATACAAACTCGTCATTTTCCCTTGACGTCACGCACCCTGCGAGGTGTCCTTCCCTGCACCTGCACGAAGCCATGCAACTGACACACCTCATAACACAAAGCATCGTGGCTTGCACCGTCGCCACTCTCGCCGTAGCAAAAGAGTCCTTCGACGAGGAGCTTGTATTAAAATCTTTGGCCGACGGAAAGCTTTTTACACACTTCCAATTCACGACTCGTCTAGATTACGAACCCTCGGGAGACGCTCTTTGTATGTCCGATTCTTTTTGCCGCACCCTGCCAATTCTCGCGCTCCACCAACTTCTTTGCTAACCACGCTCGATCTCTACAGTCTCTCATTATGGTTTATTTCCTAAAGCCATTGGTCAGATTATTCAACGTTATGGGGCAAGAGAACTTCATTTGACCTTCACGCAAGGAAGGTGGAACTATGAGGACTGGGGTTATCCCATCGCGCAGTCAGCTGGCACAGGGGTGGAACTATGGGCATGGATGTATCGAACGGAAAGGTAAACATATATAACTCCTTTTCCTTGTGTTCGACTCGTTTAAAGAATTTTCGGTACCTTTTAGATTTCTTCATCCTCAGTCTACTCTTCTCACATGACGCTTCCGATCTTTATTGATCTTTGCAGTATTGAACCCAATTGGAAAGCTCTCACCAATGCTCTCTCCGGACTCTTCTGCGCTTCCCTTAATTTCATCGATGAGACCATCACCAGTCGTCCCCGCATGTCCTTCCGTCCCGAGGGCTTCTATAATGAACAAGCTGACCCCATGCATGAGCGCCAAGATGACCCCTCTGATGATTCAGAGTTGCGTTATGGATCGTTGCCGCATGAGAGTGTTTGTACGGAGAACTTGACACCGTGGATCAAATTATTGCCTTGCAAGGCTAAGGTATGTGGGTAAATAAAATTTATTCGCTTCTGTCTGACATTACCGATAATTATAGAGGTGCTAGAATGTTAAGTGTTAACCCTTGATACAGGCTGGTGTCTCCACCCTGCTCAACGCACACAAGCTTTACGACACCAACTTCCATTCTATGGCCATCCATGTACGACCTGTGTGTAAGGTCAGTGACCACTTTCCTCACAGTGGTATAGCAACTTCGTATTTATTCGGGTTTACGTGGAGCCCTAAAACGATTGACTGTTGTGTTGTACCACCTTTTATCTGTGACCACTTTCAGGACGTCGATTGCAATCAGAAGCAGCTGGAACTCGTGCAGACTGTGACATCGGTGTTCGACCCAGTGCGCGTGACGGCACGGCGTGGTAAGCATTCCACCTACTATTTCCTCCTCGTAATTGCTAGCTCGACCAATGACATACTTACCTGGACCTCCTCACTCTGGAAGAGTGGTCATTCCAGTCCCTCTTTGACCGTAAAATCGAACGATCCTGTGCCGTGGCCTCCTTATCCCGCGTCCTTGTCCTGCTTCCCACGATTACGGAGGATAACGCATGGCAAATCTTCCCATCAGCGGACGACAGTATGATGTATAAAGTGGGCGAAGAGACAAGGCAAGTTGCAGTGTACGATCTTGCGAAAGGTGAGTTGCTATTTGCTACTGTTTGTTTTTTTAGGATTGGAATTGATTATATGCAGTGGATTTCTCGAGTATTCAGTCTCAAATATCCAACTGTGTCTAGTTCATGTACCATTCGACCTCCAGATGATCTGGCAAGAGCATATCTTCCTTTTCCGTAAGTCTTCAGTAGTATCTTGAATTGTTGTATATTATCGGCTGCATTTGTAGCACAAACTAAAATCGAAGCCTTTATACGATTATCGCCTCGACGTAGCTCTGCAGCCCTCCTTCCCCCCCTTTTTCGCACACCGATACTTTACAGGTACTGTATTTAATTCCCCCAAAGATACAGCGTTAAGCGTACAACATCAATGACCGTTTGATCCACAACATAGGGTATGGTCAAGAGCGCGGTGGTCTGACAGTCAACATCGTCAACCAGAACCCCAACGAGACTGTCCCCGTCATTTACTTTGACTCGATACCCTGGTATCTCAAATTGTATTTGCATACGCTCAAGGTATCGGTCACGTGGGGACAAGATGTTAGGCAGGATGGTAGGGCGAAATGGATCAATCCTGTTCGTCGTCGACTTTTGTGGTTTTCGTAACCATGGCAATATTGTCAACTTTTCACGCTTTCTCAATTACAGATTTGATCAAGCAAACCTATTACCAACCGGCTGTGGACCGCTCCCGTCCCTCGGTTCTCGAGATGTGGCTCACGCTCCCCCCGAATTCCGTCACGACTGTGTCGATTGAATTTGATAAGGTGTTCTTGAAGTACACCGAGCATCGGCCAGACGCGAATCGTGGGTTCGACGTTGGGTAGGATTGATGCATCTGTTCCATTTTCAGGCATCTGTTACATTCTCATGCAGTTGGAGATGATGAATTCGACGAGTAACAATGTGTTTTATATCGTCCGCTAATGGTTTCAGATCGGCTGTTTTGACCACTTGGATTCCCAATGATAGTGCTGATCTCATTATTCCTGGTAACCAGGAGTACGCGTTCGCATATCTAGATAGGTAATCCATCTTGCTAAACTGGCAACAAACAGCATTATTCTTTTCGACATCCCTAGATCAGCTCATAACTTATGTCTGCTTTTCTATAGCAATTCTTCCCTTTTCGGTTCCCTGCAACCAATTCGGGTCTATACCGAGACGCTACTCGTGTCGTTACCCACACCGGACTTTAGTATGCCGTATAACGTGATCACGTTGACGTGTACAGTCATCGTGTTGTTCTTTGGTTCGATATTTAACTTGTTGACAAGATCCTTTGTGATTATGGAGGATGAAGAGGATGGCAAGGAGAAAGCCAAGAGCAAGGAAGAAAATGCGATGGGCGATGGTGTCGGAGACACCAAGGTGAGGGAAGAACAAGGACCATAGATGTCATCATGTTTCGAAGAGCTGGTGAGTCAATAATGGAGTCGACGGATAGAAAAGAAATTGATTTAGATTCATTCGTAGATTGATTCTTTTAATTCTGAAATATTCACACTTGTCACTACATAAAAGTTATGTATGATGGCTAACTGTAGC
The DNA here is from genome assembly GCA_003990745.1 of Jimgerdemannia flammicorona. Taxonomy (NCBI): domain Eukaryota; kingdom Fungi; phylum Mucoromycota; class Endogonomycetes; order Endogonales; family Endogonaceae; genus Jimgerdemannia; species Jimgerdemannia flammicorona. The sequence goes on along the minus strand of RBNI01000726.1, from coordinate 6,893 downwards.
TAACACTATACAACAATAGTCAAAACTATGGTTAGCTAAATGGCAAAACTAAAATGCCAAAGGTCTCATCAAGCAAAGTCTGTAGGAAGGTCCTCCAAGTGTATTGTTTGTCATCAGGTTGTGAGAGCTTTTTCTGAGATGTGGTTTGATGTATTGAGTTACTCATAATTTAATTTATTGATTCCTGAGTACTTTTTAGTGCTTTGGATTTTGCTAAAGAATTATTTAGATATAACTGAGGGATATTTATTTCAAAAGCTGTCTAGTAATAAGGATATGTAGATTGGTGGACGCCATTGCTTTGAAAAACTGATTTCACCATTTCATCTGATACGACTGAACAATTGCGCACCATTTTCACTCTGACGATACATGCACCAGGAAATGACGTAGTAACGATATGTTTTTCGGAGGGGTTTCCACCGAAAACGTGGATGTATGCTGATGTGGTACAACTCTTCGTAAGAACATATTGGAAGACTCGCTAAAAACTTATATGGATTTGTTTTGTGGCAATTGTATCTGAGTGTCCCAAACTCAAACACGAAAAATGGACTAGATGCTATCGCCAACGCTCCTTTCATACTTTTTTAACAACTCGTTGCGCCTCTGCACCCATCTTGTTGGGTCCAAAACATCCTCTTCCCTATCACTCGACGCTCCACCTCCACCCATCAAACGTCCGCTACCACTACCCAGCAGTAAGCTCCCGCCACTACTACCGAAGCTTAAATTTGGGCTAGCGCCAAATCGCCGGTTACTCATTCCATCAGTAGATCCTACATTTCGCGAAGGAATGTGGATCACGGGACTAATCGGGCTGACTGGTTGCCAGGGTGTATGAAAGCTCCGCCTTCGGTTGTCTGATGGTGGTGGCCGATTCCACTGATAGTACGTGGCACTGCGTCGAACGTACGGTCGAGATTGCAGCAGTCTTTGGCGCTCTGGATCTTGACCCCGACAGCAGCAATACATGATGATGGCAAGTCCCCCAAAGGTGGCCAGCGAGATTACGATTGCCAGCCCATACAAAAGATATTTATGTGTCACTGGGAGATTGTTCAAATAGTAACGATGGTAAAACAATCTTTACATACAGACGACTGATCCATAGTGAATAACGAAAAAAAAGAGTGGTACGAACCTTGACACTGTTGAAACAAAAAATCGAACTTTGCGCCTTCACCACAGGAATCTTTTTCCGCAGGGCCCCACACACCACCAGCCACACACTTGTTTGCTTTCACGCAGAATCCACAGCTGTCCACAGCGACGCAGGAGCCGCAGTTAGTGTAAACCCCGCAAGAGTCTGATATCGAGTTGGATAAAGGTGTTGAATAGAGTTCTTGAAAAAACGTCAATGAAAATAATAAAATAAAATAAACAATGTTTTACCCAGAAGAGCGAGAGGGCTATTTGCGAAAGAAAGATCCTCAAGTACAGCCGCACCAAGCGCCGGAAGCGACATCATGCATGACCACCACACGTACTGCAACATGACGATCAAAAGAGATGTGTTGCTGCGACTCCAAATTCCTTGGTGGCTTAGCATTTTGATTGATGGCGATCGATGTCGGTGGGGTTTGCGAGCCGAGATCGATCGGCAACCGTTGCACAGCTCACAGCCAGGATGCATATATAAAGCCTACGTTCCCGATCCAGACATCCCCACCCAATTGCACTTTCCTCAAAAATGACTGTTCAAGTCTTCGACAATTATTACCTTGGCATCACCGCCTTGGTCACCATCCTATATCAGCTCTCCTTCTTTACTGTTGCAGCAAGCTTCAAGTTCGACACCGTCACTGATTTTGCTGGAGGCACGAGTGGGTATTGACGTTCGTACTATTCCCGTGTGCTGCTGGAACATATACCCGTCACTTAATTCTTATGCACTTTTTGTTACCAATAGATTTTATTGTGCTCGCTGTACTGACTTTGGCTCTGGGTGGGGTATGGGCCAACATTATTCTCTGCTTTACAATTGTGCTTGGATTCACTTGAATGAGATTCATGAGCTAGACGTTCCTTCTCGGCGTTCTAACATGATTTTGTAATCTACATTCGCCAAATCATCACCTCCGTATTTGTTGTACTCTGGGGAATCCGACTTACCGGGTATCTCTTCTATTGCATCCTCAAAGCTGGCAAGGACGACCGTTTTGACGAAATCCGAGTTAATCTTCTCTCCTTCGCTGGGTTCTAGTTCTACCAAATGCTTTGGGTATGGACTGTTAGCTTACCTATAACGCTCGGGAATTCCCCTATCTGTTGGTATATACATGCTTGTGCATAACAGAACTTATCTTATTATCATATAGATACCTGGTAGATATATGATATGAGATCATTAAGGACAAGTAGCAGCTAGATTATGTATTGGATGTCATTTTCACGACCATAGCACTTAGTATCTTGTTGAGTCAGAATACAGTCACATAGTATGAGTGTGAACTTACATATTAAGAGATTGTCTGACTGCTGAGTTAGTATACAGTCATATAGTATAAGGCTAATTTAACTATACTAATAACTACTAAGCTATCTATAGATTTAGATACTATTTGGATATTCTTCAATGAGATCACTATTAATGATATTATTTCTAATAAAGTAGTTATCTAGGAAGAGTAGTTTTTAGATAACATCTCTTTGTTCATTTATATAGTAGTAGGTTGGAACTATATCACTGTCTCATAGAATGATATCATCTGTCTCATATATTGGATAGAGTATCAGTGAGTAGAGAAGGGGTGCTTTCATCAGATTTACTATCAGTATATCTTTAGTAGATTATAGTACTTATAAGTTACAAAGTTATAGTATATTAGTAACTATAGTTCATTTTGTTCATACTTGGAAGATGGGGTTATTGGTTTGATTTTGAGAGTTATCTAGAAGTATAGATTATATTCTCTGATCTCTTTATTATAGTTGAAGTAATTAGATATAAATACAGATTGATACTCATACTAGTGATCATTATCAATTATAATTTATAATCAGAGGTTTATGAAGTCTAAGCAGTCTTCTAACTTCTAATATTATTAGTTTCAAAGATATTATCATCTCTACCTCTTGCAAAATTAGAACTATCTTTGGTGAGAGTAATTATACAGGAATAGCAGATCTTAGTTTTTTTTTTTTTTTTTTTTTTTTTTAAACTATTAGTATATTTGTGAGAACTGGCCATTCTTGTCTAGGGTGAGAGCTCTCATTATCATAGCTAGAAGTTCAAATCTCTCAGAAATGATATTTTCTATAATCTAAGATAATTTCTAATAGCAATATCTATCATATGGATAGGCTTGAGATTAGTTTTAATATTGTTAGCTTTCTTAAGTTTTATATAAAGTACCTATCATTCTTTAATAAAGGTAATATAGATAAAGTGAACAGAGTTATTCAAATATATTTTGCTTCTACTAAGTAATAAGATCTTATATAGTTATAGTATATCTTGATCTTGAGTATAAGTGTAGTTTATAAACTTTTGATAAATAAGATAGGGTTCTTCTTATTTTGGTTTAAGTTTAGCACTCTAGTTTTCTTCTATGATAGTATAGTATACTAAGACTTATTGTCTAATAAGTAGATATTCAAGATCAGTTTTATAGTTATAATACTTCTTCTAGTATTCTTATATCTTAACAATAAATCCTCATACTTGCTGGTGTATTTTATATAACTAAGAGATCTCTTCAGTAACTTGTTTCATAATCTTATATATAGTTTCTAAATTTAGTCTAAAGGTGATATGTGATTTTGATGGCTTAGAGGTTGTGTACTTATATAAAGAGATATTTTTCACATTTATTTCTTTATTTTTTAATATGAAAAATACTTCTTACTACTATTTTAGTATTCTCAAAACTTAGTATCTCTTCATATACTCTTTATTGCTGATTATTAAAGCAAAATCACCATACTCTAATCTCTAAGTGATGTTCAATTCTATAATATTATTAATATTATAGAATTTAAACAGAGATAAGCTACTCTCTCCTCCTTCTTCTCCTTCTCCTTCTCTGCTATCTCTCTTGAATCTTCTAATAGAGTTTAGCTATTATTGAGTTCAAAAAGCTATATCTATATTTATATCTCAAATATCAAACAGAAAGCTAATCTTAAGTAATAAAAATAACTCTTCCTTAATAAATACTCTCAATATGAGCTCATCTCAAATATTGGGAGTAAAATTAACTTCAAAAGACCTAGATTGTATTTTTTACTAAAACTCTCATACTGTAGACTGATTAAAGAAGTAAGTAATTTTTTAAATCTTTTATAATATATATGAATATAAAATATAATATAAGTATAAATCCTCTCTAATAGTAATATAAGTAGAAATTCTCTTAGTATATAAATATAATACTTATTTATTATTATATAGTATTATTTTTCTAATAAAAAATATTACTTATTTAATCTTTTTCTAATATTATACTGGTTCTTATCTAAAAATCTATTTTAATACTCAAATTATATATTAAATATTATTAGATTATACTTACTCAGAGAGACTATCTCTATTAGTTTATCTTTGATCTCTTTAGTTATGTCTTCTAACTCAATAAAATTAAAATTATAGTTCTTTTAGTAGATAATATCTTAGATAATTCTAAAGAACTTATAGAAGATCTCATGATCATCAATACTATTTTTATTTGTTGACTTCAAGATAGATGAGCAGGATAGTATTAATAGTTCAGAAAGTAGTAGTAATAAGCCTAAACAGAAGTTATACTATTGTAGTAATAAATACTAGTACTCTTAATAAATCCAATCAAATTAAAGGTTTAATTCAATTTGATTCAAAATTTAATTTGAACTCTATTTTTTGAAATATAATAACTTAATGAAAACATATTCAAATTTAATAATTTTTAGCTTATTAGATTCTTCTATATAAGAGAAATCTAATAAGCTAAAGATTATTAAATTTAGATTTGTTTTCATTAAGTTATTATATTTTGAAAAATAGTATTCAAATCAGACCCTCAATTCAATTTAAATTCAATTTGATTTAAACTTTATTTGAATTAAAAAATTTCCAATTTAATTCAATTTAAATAACCCTCAATTTGATTTGATTTAAATTAATTTAATTCATTTGGGAGTACTAATAGACATAGTGATAAGATTAATAAAAGTGAGGATATATTCAAATATAAAATAGAGTTTATTGATAAAACAATAGATAGGTTGTACTAGATAAGTTTATTTATTTTATTTTATTTATTTAAACTTTTTATTAATATATTTATTTTTCTTTTAAAAAAAAGAATTATATATATATAATATAGTTGTTGCTAACTATCAGCAAATAAAATATTACAACTATTAGTTTTTCTTCTATATCCTACTCAAGTATGAAATCAGAATTATATATATATCACTAGTACTTTATGAAGATAGTTCTATATGAGGTTCTGGACCATATAATTATATCAGTAATCTAAGTATAAGATGAGATATATTGATGTAATAATGAGCTCAGAAATATAGAATAGTTATTATAGTATAAACTTAGTTTTGTATCAAGAAGAATTTCATCCAAACTCTTATAATCTATACTCAGTATTGTCACATACTTCTCTGATTCTACCTTTGGCTATTATACAATAAGGAGCTACTATCTACAGATCTTGACTACTTATTTCATAAGGTGAAACTACTATTGTATTATAAGTACTGAAGAAAGAACTACTACTAGTCTAATGATAAACTTATTGAGATAAACTCAAAGCTCTTATATAATCAAAAACTTGGGTAGTAGATATTTATTTAGATATATATATAATAAGAAAGTTATACTAGTCTATAAAGACCAAGTAAAAGTCAATATCTATGCTATTGATTCTGATGTTTGGATTTTTCTGATATAGTACTTATCTATAGTCCAGATAGCCTCTTATTAGTATAAATACTCACTCTCTCAGACCTTAGAAACTTAGACTTGAATAGATAAGAATAGCTCAGAACTTCTGAACACTTTCTCACAATATTCCTTTATATACTACTCTTAGTATAGCAATATTATGAATAGCAAATAAATCTATTTAATAATCCACAAACTACTTTTAAGTAAATTTATACTCTATTAGATCTCACTCCTAACTAAATCTCAAAATTTTCTAATTGGATATTGTCTATAGTAATACACTAATTCAACTAAGCTGATCTTAGTTTTTTGAACTTTCTGAAATATGGAAAATTATAGATATCCAGAACAAGTCTGAAAAACGACTTTAGTTAAGACATCAACCTAATCTTGAAATCAATAAGTATAGAGGATGTACTCTATATAAAATTGATCTTGACTTAAAGAAAATAGTCTTTCAGAATATCTAGAACTTCTAGAAAACTCTTTTAGAACTATGTAATAGTACTTTAACAAGTAACCCTTATATACTTTACTTGTATAAGTATATAACCTCCAAGTTATTGAAATCATATATTACTCTCAGAATAAATCTAGAAATTATATGCAAGATCATGCAGCTGAGTTAAACTGAAGTTACAGAGCACAAGGCTAAGTCAACTCAAAGTTACAAAATATAAGATTTATACAAATAGAACCTTACTAATTAGAATTGAATATATATATACTAAGTACTTAGATATATTGAAATAGAGAACTATAACAAATCAAATAAATAACTACAACTTTTGAACATATACACAAACATAACTACTGAGATCTATAACTGCATTTGTACTGATATTTAGAATATCATCACATCTTTCTCTACTATTACTCATATAACACAAACTTTAAAATATACTTTTGACCTATTTATTAGAGAAAGATACTAAAGTTATAGCAGTCAACAAGTAAGCAGACATACATACTAAGTTGGGTGGACCTGGGGCCTTTTTTTTTTTTT
>RBNI01000725.1:0-27475 GCA_003990745.1 Jimgerdemannia flammicorona | reverse complement strand
AATGGATTCCCTTCTCAAGATCGCCACTACAAACCTGCAAAAGGCTCAGCAACATCAAGCTAAGTATGCAGACAAGAAGCGGCGAGATGTCATATACAATATTGGTGATATGGTTCTACTCAAAGCCAACAACATCAAGGTTCAATCTCAAGTCAACTGCCAGTCAGCCAAATTCCAGCCCAAGTACCTTGGACCCTTCAAAATCACCGAGCAAGTCTCTACCTGGTCTTACCATCTCAACTTGCCAACAACCATACATATACACCTGGTATTCCATGTGTCACAACTCAAGGCCTGGAACCAGTCACCCCCATACCCTGGTCGAATTCCAACACCATCAGCACCAGTCATAGTTGAAGACCACATTGAGTATGAAGTCGAGAAAATCTTAGACAAGCGAGTCCGATACCGTCACACAGAATACCTAGTCAAGTGGATGGGTTACCCTGAGTATGATGCCACTTGGGAACCTGCCGTCAATCTCAAGAACTCTCAAGACCGCATCTAAGAGTTTGAGCAAAAAGGAACTCATTGACTGCCCGTGAGGTTCTCCCCTTAGATAGTAGATGACCTACTGTGCTGATCAGGCACATTATGCATTGGGGCTCTCTAAGGGATACAGCATCAGAAACAAGAGATACAGGAGAACCCTATAAATCCTGCAACCAACGAGGTTCGAACCAGTTCTCATCTGATCAAGATGATACTTTGGCCCTCGCCTTATACAAGGATGGCCAATCCTTGCCAATGAGTCGATATATTTAATTTGAGGATTCTTTTAGTCTTATTGTTTATTATGTGTAACTTTGAGAATTCAACGAGGACGTTGATTCTTAAGGAGGGGGAGATGTAACATTTTAGCATAGTTTATTTCTTTTCTCTGTCTTTCTTGAATATTCTATAACCTTCCGGCACTTTCTGCATACTTAGAAATCCCCTTCTTGGTGCCGAGCATTAACTAGTACTTATTTAGTTAGTCACCGAATGTCCTGGAAACTTGTAGAATTTTATTTGTCATCATTTGTCATCTTTGCCGAGAACTTTCCTCTTGGCATTTTCCTTTGATTTCTCAGATCCTTCCGGATCCTTCTTTCAGATCTTGTATAAATATCTCCTTTGTTCTCATGAATAAAGCTTCAGAATATTTTCTCTCAGAAATCCTTCGAGAATACTTGAACCCTTAGTATCTCTTTGAGCTACTTAGGATTACCAGAACTAGTCGCTTCCTCATTTAGAAACTAGAACTGTTACATAACAGAAGGAAAGCTTCTATAACCAAAATCACCACTATTGGATCAGACAAACTGCTCACACTTCAAGCTTTTGTCAACTGAGCACCTGTCAAGATTATGATAGACAGTGGTGCCTCAGGCAACTTCATCAATGAAGAAACAGCCAACAGACTCAAGGTCTTCACCTCTCTGGTACAACAAACTCAAGCAGTTGCCACAGCTGATGGAACCTCATATATTATTAGCAAGAAAGTCTGCAATCTATCCTTCCGAATTGGTGACTACTGAGTATATATTACCCTTCAGATTGTACTACTTCTTGACAATGAAATCATTCTTAGAACTCTATAGTTGAAACAAGAGAACCCTATGATCAATTAGGTAAACCATTCTCTGATCATCAAGAAAGAATGCTACAACTTCAAACTATAAGGCAAAAAGGACCCACTTAGCTCTAGTGACTTTGGATCAAAAATCACCTACATCAACAAGCTACAGCTCAAGAAATTGGCCAAGAAATGTCCTCTCTTTGCTATCTCCATCTGCCCATCCAAAGAAGAACCCGAGAACTCTAAAGAAGACTTTTCCAAAGTTAACAGCCATATTAGACTCTTACCCCAGAAAGTCTAAGACACATTTCTGAACTGAACCATAGAATCACCTGTATCTGTTATTATTAATAACCAAGAAGAATACAAAGTTGAACAAATTCTCAACAAATATAGTTACAAGAACCATCTAAATAGTACAATAACACTAGATCAAATTAGAAGGTCTCAATAAGGATATCAAAAGCTAAGAAGGAGAGAGTTGTAAGTATATAACCTCTAAGCCACCAAAATCACATATCATCCTCAGAACCAATTTGGAAACCACATGTGAGATTACAAAACAAGTTACTGAAGAGATCATCTAGTTATACAAAATATACCAGCAAGCACAAGAACCTACCACCAAGATATAAGAATACTAGAAAAAGTACTATAACTATAAGACTGACTCTGAACCTCTATAGCTAGTTTAGTATACTGTACTATTACAAAAGGAAACTGAAAGTACCAAACTCAAACTGAGATAAGAAGAACTCTATCTCATCTATCAAAGGTTCATAAACTATACTTATCAACTCAAGACCAAAATACACTGTAACTATACAAGACCTCATTACTTAGCAGAAGCAAAATGCATTTGAATAACTCTGTTTACTTTATCTGTATTATCTCTATTGGAGAGTGACAGATGCTTCATCTGAACTCAAGAAAGCCAACATCATCAAAACCAATCTCAAGCCATCTACATGACAGATATTACTACTAGAAATTGTCTCAGATTACAGAAAATATCATTTCTGAGAGGTTCAAACCCCCAGCTATGACATTGGAAGCCCTCATCCTAGAGAAGAATGGCCAGTCCTTGCAAATGTGCCAGAAGTACAAAAAAAAAGAGAACCAAGACCTGTTATTCTTGTACAACCACTGCTACTAAGAACAGTCTTAATCTTGCAAGAGAAAGAAGTGATGACACCTTTATAACTGATGATATCAGAAGTTAGAAAACTGCTCAGACTTTGCCAGAGATGATGTCATCAATAGTGATATAATCGAAGACTACCCAGATAGCATCTAAACCTATAAATAGCTTAGCAGTCATAGCATAGTTAGATTAGCCTTATATGATGTAACTGTGAACTGACTCAGCAGTCAGACGATCTCTTGATATATCAGATCACACTTGTACTATATGACTACATTCTGACTCAGTAAGGCACTAAGTACTACATCCATATTCAGTATAGCTCAGATAGCCCCTCACTAGTATAAATACTCCCTCTTCCAGACCTCAGAATTTTAGACTTGAAGACTTGAACAATCTGAACACAACTCCTGAACACTTCCCCACAATATCCCTTCACACAACTACTCTTAGTATAGCAATATTATGAATAGTGAATAAACCTATTTAATAACCTACAAACTACTCTTAAGTGAATCTACTCCTTGTTAGGTCCTACTCCTAACCCCATTATAAAATTTCCTAATTGGGTATTATCTGCAGCAATATGCCAATTCAACTAAGCTGGTCTTAGTTTCTTGAACTTCCTGAAATATAGAAAATCCTGAATATTCAGAACTAGTCTAAAAAAGGACTTTGGTTGAGACATCAACCCAATTTTGAAATCAATAAGTGTAGAGGATGTACTCAATATGAAATTGATCTTGACCTTAAGAAAATAGTCTTCCAGAATATCCAGAACTTCCAGAAAACCCTTCCAGAACTATGTAATAGTTATCCTAACAAGTAACCCTCTTACACCTTATATAGAGGAATCTAACAAGCTAAAGATCATTAAATTTAGATATATATTTGTTAAGTTATTAAATTTTGAAAAATAGGATTCAAATTGAATTTAGGTCAAATTTGATTTAATTTGATTTGTTGGAAGTACTACTTAAAACTAGTTATTAAAGTATCTTAATAATAATAAAGATATAAATTAATTACTTATTTAATCAATATAGTATAGTAAACTTAAATAAATAATCTTAGTATTATAAGTAAATAAATCTTAAATTAAAATAGTTTAAATATCTTAATAATAGACTTTTAATTATAGACTATTGAGTTTTTAATAAGATTGCTATCAAAAATAGATATATTCTTTTAAAGAAAATAAACTACTATATATATAAAAATTTTAAAACTATGAAGTTATCTCAAGTAGATATTATTAAATTCTCATTAAAGAAAGAATATTAAGAAGACTATATTCTATATTTAATTTAAATTCTATTAATTCTGAGTAATATTTTTAAACTTATTAATATACTAGCTATCTTTTAAAGTCTAATAAATACAAAATATCTTTAAACCATTCTTTAATATATATATATATATTAATGATGTTCTTATCTATATCAAACCTATAAATCTTCCCTATATCCACCTCTGTAATATTCTGACTCTACTCTAAGAATATAAGCTATATGCTAACATGAGCAAATGCAAGTTCTTTCAGAATAAAATATCTAGGGTACATCATCCCAAGGAAAAGAGAGCCCAGAACAATATTTTTCCACATTTTCTGAGATCTGCAGAGTTGGGTTTTACATTGAAGACATTGTTGGTGATAGATCGACCCTCTTGGATTTCTTGAAGATTGAAGAAATGGCTTTCAACGAGCTCAGCCAGGTGATTATCGGCGGCGGAGACCTTGACACGGACTCTGGTTTATTTGCGGTTGTCACTGTTGGTATCCTTTGACAAGGATATCAGCATGTTTGTGAGTATGTGGGTGTTCCAGTTTGATAAACCCGCTCGCCATTGTAATTGTTTCTAGGAACCTTAATTAAGGATGTATCCCAGGCCCAATAAATAGCATTTATAGCAGAAACAAAATTTTACTCCCATTTTTTAGTATATTAGTACCACTTGAAAGCAAGCGATTTTTAAAGTTAAAAAAAAAAAAAAAAAAAAAAAAAAAAATGCATACAGATGGATTTGTTGTTCAGAGGGAAGCAACGAACTACTCTTGGGCATTTGTTTGTCAAAACGCACAAAATACACATCTCTCTGGTAGGAAGGTGGTTAAAGCATATGCCCACAGCCTTTTGGAAACTGAGAATCACTATCTGAAAAGATAATCCGAAATAATATCTCATGTGGTCTAATAAGCATGGCGAGCGATTTCTTACAGTCGTCGTCTGTTCCCACTTGCTCTTTCCTTTTCGAGTGGTGGAATTTATTTTATTGGCCTTTCTCCGCGTCTTTTACTAGTGAACTCACTATCATTTGTAGATGGAGATTTGTATGGATTCTGACGCCTCATAGTAGGTAAACACCGTGCAGAATCCATGCGAGACGTTTTGTTGGAGGATTGTAATCGGTATCGTCTTGGTTATTTATCTCTGGCTTCGTAATTATATTGGTCAGTATGCAACGTAGGGATGTCGTGTGCGTCAGCAGCCATGTGATGGAGAATGACGCGGGCATGTCCTGTTGGGAAGAGAGGTTGGCACAAGGAAGGGGTATCGTTTTCAGGGCTTGTTGGGACCGAAGCCTGTTGGATAACTCGTTATGCTTAGCATTTTTCGATATGTTTACCCTCATCTCATTAGGTTAAAGTGGTTGGCACGCCTATCTGAATAGGTCGGGATAAGCCGATCTCGTTCTTGCTCTCGAGGGATTAGGCTGTGCCGGAACGCACGTTTTCCTCCTTTCGACACAGTGCAAACTTGCCACTCTTGCAACTTCGAGAAGAGACTCTGAGCAACGTATGAACCACTCGACAGGGCGGGCAATAAATATGGGATACATCTAAGGGTTGTTTAAATGGTGTTTGTCTCTTGAAAGTGTTGATCTGACGAAACCCGTGCCATGTAGCACATCGCATCGCGACACGCTCCTGGTCCATCAGTGGATTGTGATCCAGAGTTGGCAACTATTAGACCACGATCCAAGGGGTGTTTGACCATTCAAGGAGGGGTCTTGCGCCGCTTCCTAGTGTGCAGCCATTCCATTCCGTTTTGCTATATCCATTACATTTTTTTTTTCGGATGTCTTTGAACCGATGAGATTCGCCCTACATACAGGTAGGTGCATTGACAGGCCCATACCCAGCTGCGGATACTGTGTGCCCGTCCGAACTACACTTATGTTCAGACGTGACTTTTTATAGGGAGATGCACGCTTTGACAGGGGACGCTTGATCATTACTAGTATGTCTCACTAGATATATACGTTACGAATGACGTCAGGTCAGTCAGCCACCTTACGCCACCCACCTGATCGCCAAAATAGCAGTATCATCTAAAAAAAATCTGATGTCAGCGACATAATTAATTATAGAGTTTTATTTTCTAAAATAATCAGTATATAAAATGCTAATTGTAACTATTAAAAAAATTACTATAAGATATTGAGATTATATAGCTAGGTGACAATATAAATTGCTTAGAAAAAACAATAAGATAAATAAATGTAAAAGACAAATACATTTTGTTTTTAGAAGAAAGAGTAGAATAATTTTGGTGGAAGTAGGTCGGGTCGGGTTTTCGGAGGTGCTTCGAGACCACCCAGTTCGTCGAACTTTGACGCTGGGGAAGATATCCCGGGCCCCGGCAATATCGCTGACCCTATTCCCGTACTTCCCTCCGACGACTTCAACCGGCCGAGCAACCAAGGAAGAGGTCGTCGCGAAGGTTATCAACAGGTTCGAGGCCGATCGCGAGGTTGCTGCACAGAGGATTGGGTGCTAGGTTGGGAGGAAGAAAGGGGTCGAATCATCGGAGGGTTGCGGCGAGGATGATAGGTTTATATACTTGTTTGGATTCGCGAGTCGACATTTCATGATTACATTCTCGATATAGCTATGGTAAATGTCTCGTTACACCTGAACGTTTCACTGGGTTGCTTTTCGCGACTCGGCCAGCCGTCTACAGCCTGCATGACACAAAATACACTACGTAGTGTCCTTACGTCCTAATGGGTCTCACGATGAGCTTACGCGGGCCATTTGAGTGACAGTCGGCATTATGTAGCTTGAGCAATCAAGTCCAGGTCATCTTAAACGTAGTGGCATTCCGATGATCCAACATCTGAATCGACATCTGGTTTCACAGTCACCATTCATTATAACCGGGTCAAGTCTCCATATGGTACCCACACTCAACCCATACCAATACAACCATCAGACGAAATACGGAAAATGCACAGCAAACATTTCTTATAAAACGAATATCAAGAACTAAGTACAAAAGAAAGGAAAGAACACGGTACAGAAGCCGAAGTTCACATTCGAAAAAATTTTCGACGACCCATACATAAATATCAAGTAAGCCTAGACGGCCGCGGTCTTGTCAGTGTCAGCATCCTGTGGGGCATTCTCGGCCCCACGCTTCCTCACCTCGTTGGCGTACTTCTCCTTCTCCTGCAGCTTCTCCAACCTCTCATGCTCGGCCTCCTTGCGGCGTGCCTCAGCCGCGGCAAGCTTGGCGTCAACATCCTCCTTAGAAATGGTGGGACTGCAGGACGCGTCGGTGCCGAAATGATGCGGCGGATGTAAAGGGCTCGATCAGGATGAAGTTTGGAAAAAAAAAAAAAAAAAAAAAATTACAAAATCAAAACCGACGGTGAGTGAATGACCTCCTGCTTACCCAGGCCTCTCGTTCAATTCGACCTTCTGTAGACGTTCTTCAATCTTGCGCATCTTCTCTTTGTCAAGAGACTTTATGGTTTATGCGGATCAGTGGTGTATATTTGTGATACGGTGAGACGAGAGGAAAAACAAAGGGTTCAAATGGGCTAACCCTAATATATCCGCGAGCATACTTATTTAGGAAATAGAAATCACACATACCATACGCCTGTTTTCGGCGGCGGCCAACTTCTCCTCGATCTTCTTTCCTAGGCTGGGTTGGGAGGAAAGAAAATTATTAATATATATGTTGCATGCTCCAAAGAGGACTACTGAGAGTAGTCTCCCCAAATGAGACAAGATAACAAACATACAGCTCGTCCGAATTTTCGGACTTGCGACGGACTTCGACGTGGGCCTTGCGAATCTTCTCCTCCTCAATAGCCTGGGGTTACCATTGTACGCACAGAATCAATGACAGGTAATTTATTAACCAATTTTCAAATATAAAAGTTGTCGCATGCATGCATACAAAATCATAATATTACTAACCTTACGCCTCCCTTCAGCGGCGGCTAGCTTCTCCTCGATCTCTTTGGTGCGCTCTTGACTAATATATTCAATTTGGGATTTGTTTCGCGAGATGGAATTAGTTACCACAATTTCGGGCGATCAATACGAGGGTGTGACGTTTCGTTACTTACATCTCTTCCTCTGTCGTTCTCATCTTATCAACTTGGTGGTGGTGGTGCTCAATACGGCCGATCCTCTGCTTTTCCTGTTTGACGTGAGGGAGGGTGGAGCAAATTGGTCAAAATGGTAATCGCTTTGTGTGCATTAAAAAAAAAAAAAGCACTCTTGCACACACACGCGTCATTAGCTTCCCACCCAAAGAGGGCACATAGTAATTTTTCTCACATACAATTTCTTCCTTCCTCTTCTCCGCGTCCGCCATTTTCGCCCTCAGCGCATCCAGCTGGGCGTCTTTCTCCGCGGCCTCGGCCTTGATCCTGTCGGCGACCTCCTTGGCGCGCTCTAGGTCTTCGCGGACCTTTTGAATGCGCTCGGTCTCGAGCTTCTTCTTGCGTTCCTCGACAGCGGCATGCTTAGCGTCCCATTCCTCCATAGTGAGACTGATGAAGGAGAGGAGAACGAACGAAAGAAGGGTGGTTAATATATCGTACGTAGAGTAACGAACTTCAGTATTGTCTCGGGGTCGGTTCTCTTTGCTTTGGGTGGTCGCGTAGCGTGAGAATTCCAAAGCCGCGTTTGAAGACACGTGTGGAGGAGCTACCTACGAGGACTTGGCCTCCTCTTCTTCGAGCCTTTTGCGCAGATGCTCGGGAATGGTAGCAATGGCGGGCTCGGTGTTGTCGATAAGGTCAGCCATTATTATTATGAGTGGAGTAGGGTATGTGGATGGGTGGGAAGGTTGGAAGGAAAAGGAAGTTGATTTTGAGTCATGTCGCGAGGTTGAATGAATATAAGGAGAGCCAGTCACCAAGTTGCCTGACTGTTGATCATGTGACCATAGATCACTGTAATCCCTGTTTTTAGGAATATGCCCGGCGCCATGGAAAACCTTATTGCGAGAAAAAAATTGAAAATTGGTCCCCTGACATCAACGCTTCCATTACATCAGGACATGTATTATGTAGGTATTCGTTTACTCGATATGCTACGTCTAACTATTAAAGCCAACAAGCTCTCGGCACAGCTTTCCCACTGCTTACGTCTCTTGCCCGGCTTTCCTCTTACATCAATCCAGCGTCAACCATGACCTTCGACAAGACCAACAGGGCCAAAACGCCAGCATAGTACGTCGCCCCATCCACCACAGCCCCACCACGAGTCAACGAACCTTCGGATTTGGTCGCGTTCTTCTGGTGGCTGTTGTTGGCTGCCTTCGAAGGCGCGCTGTCGATGTTCTTGCACTGGGTGCCGCCTACAGAATCGTAATCGCGAAAATTCGACGATTAGTGATCAACATCAGACGATTTGTTCAATCGGCAAGGGCCAACATGTACCGCCGCCCTGGGTCTTCCACATGCCGCTCTTGTGGTCGATGTCGGTTTTGATCTCGCCGCTGCCCAGCTTGGTCATATAGTCCTCCATCTTGCGGCGCAGGTCGGCGTTGTACACGTCGCACGCCTCATGGCAGTCCGCCAGTCGCAGCACCGTCGTCTCCGTATTGTTTGTTACGCCGTACAGGAGCGTCAGCCCCGTTGTGAAGCTATTGTTCATGGCAGCTTTGATGAGCTCGCGAACCATGACCCTGCAAAGCGAGGGAAAGAGTGGGATAGTCAGGATGTGGATGAAGGTGAAGGATGAAGGTGAAGGATGCGGTGAAAATTTTATTTGGGCATTGGCAGTACCTGTAGTCGCGGATAACGGATGTGAGGACCTTCTCCGACCCAGGCACGGACCCCATGGCCCAGTTAGTAATCCACTACAGAAAAAAATCAACCAAACATCAGTACACACATGCCACCTATTTCCGACTACCCCTTGACCCACGCCTTTCTCTCCTTGCAGGACTGCACACCTCATCCGTGGTATCACCGATGGCCAGGATTCCGTTCTCGGTCGTCAGTTTTTTGAGGGTCATCGTGCCCGTGATACTGGCAGCATTGTACACGACGTCGACGCCGTTCAGCGCCTGAATGCTGGCCGCAATCGAGTCGCTCTCACGGTGCTCGTTGATGAACGACTTGGTGTAGATGCAGTAGGGGGTGCAGTCAGGGCAGGCGTACTTGACACCGTTGGCGAAGCCATTGACCTTGCGCTGGGGAAAAGGATGGAATTGTGAGGATGGATTAGTGTGGTGTGATTGATTGATATATACACCGTAGATTTCTGGCGTCATGTGGGTTGCTTACTCTAACGTCGGGCTGATTGACACCGCCGATGACTAGAAATTATCGTAGAGAGAGGCGAAGACGATTGGATGGGCTTTACGAAAATCTAGAAAGATATACGTATCGGCTCTCATCTCAAAACTCACCCGCGACCTTCTTGTTTCTGCTGCTCGCAATTTCCCCTGCCAGCAAGCCCGCCAGGAAACCCTCCTGGTCGTCCTTGAATAGCACGCTAGCGATATTGGGCACAGGCGGTGTAAACTCAAAGTCGAGGATGGCGAACTTCTTGTCTTGGTTTTGCTGCGCGGCAGAATGCACGGCCTTCTGTGCAAAGTAGCCCATAGCCAGCACGAAATCGGACTGTTGGGCGGCCTTGGGCACCGCCTGTGTAAATTCTTGCTCGTCCTCCGCCGTGGGGACTACCAAGTTCAGGTTGCATGCCGTGTGCTCTATTTTTACGGGTTGATGGTGTCCGTCGTCAGCGGATGCATGTACAGCGTCGTCGTCGGTCGGTGGGAGACGGTCACGGTCGACAGGCGGGCGGCGATGACGGCAGGGATGGGTTTTACGGAGGTCGAGGCAGAGTTGCAAGAGGGGAGAAGAACAGTGTCGCGACGGTTCACTGAAGATGCCACGAAATCAGGCGGGATGATCGCGTTCGCGCGTTCAAGTAAAACCGAACCACTCCACAGGAGAAAACCGGGATTACTTACGACTAGGGTAGTTGACGACGGCCGGGCAGCCCTCTTTGGCGCCCTCGGAGGCCATCGAGTCCGTGGTACCCTGCTTCTGCGAGTCCTCGCCGCCACGCAGGATCACGCTTACGTCGAGAGTGCTGCCGGAGGCGGCGGCGCGCGGGGTCAGGCTGGCGAGGAGTAGGGCGGCGGCGCAGAAAAGGGTTGGGATGTGCATGATGATGTGGAGCGTGGTTTGGGAAGGAAGGTTTGGGAAGTCGGGAGTAGTTTGTGCGGTAGGCGCTGGAGGTGTTTGCTTGGGTTGGTGCTGTAGGAGTTGTTGTAGATGCTTTGAGCTGGGATGAGGAAGGTCGAGTGTTTTCGGGAGCGCTTTTATATAATTGAAGGATTGGGCTTCTGACGCTGGGATCAGTTTCGTTCCACTTCCTGTTCATCACGCCGGTGCTCGTAGAATTTGTGAATGAATGTATCGTAGATGGTAGATGGTGAGTTGGATATACACACTCTTTGATATCGTCCACAATGGCCAAGCCAACTGATAGATAAATGAATACCGCAATTCAACGTGGGATTGCAGTGGGAAGTGATTCAAAAGAAGCCTTCTCCGAAGTATAGCATCGATGCGAACTGATGTGACATGCTGATTGAGCAAACAGTTTCGTAGATGAATAGGACGACGACCTTGTTTTTAATACATTACTATTATAATCAAGAGACATCCTTATTCACGCACTCAATAGAATATCACGTATCAATGATGCGCCTTTCCGCCCCGTCTCCCCTTCAAATTGGAAGGCGCGGACAGCCAGACTCATCAATGCAATAGGATAAATGGAGTGCCCCAGCTCTGTCAACCCCATCCACACCAACACAATCCAGATTTTCGATCCGTTAATACTCAAATTCGGGATGGTGGGATTGCAATAAGCGTGACGTTTTTACATTACAGGCTCCCACAGATCACCATTATTATGATCAATGATCTTCTATCCAGCGCCCCAAACGAACATTTCAAAACGAACATTCCAAAACATCCTACAAAGGCCCCGCGTTGGGCATGGAGCTGTACGTGTTGCGGATTTGCCGTTGCTGAATGGTGAACATGGAAACATGTGACGAAGCAGAAAATTAGGTTAAAGTGCGAATGGCCAGCGAGCAGTTCTCCCCCAAGCCGTCAAAGAGAGGAGTTTGGATTTACCCGCCACCAATTGGTCACGTAGGGTCGCAGTATGGCAATGGCTAGGAGCCCAATAGTGATGACGAGAAAGGACGACACAATGATTTCGTCCTTGACGGAATCGCGCGCTATACATAAATCCGAGATAGTTTTGATAAGTACGGGCATATCCCACAGAAACTATCAAGGCAAACCGGCCAACACGCGACGTAATCGAAGGACCCAAATTTCCACCAACAGCGACTCCCTATCCCGATCCCCCACCAACGGACACACACCGAAGCATGCCGACTTGAAGTCCGTGCTCGGGCAGGTGCTGTCGCGGATGCCCTCGCAAGTTCCGTTAACCACTTTCTCGAGGCAATACTGCTTGTTGCAGAGAGCGCATGGCTTGGTCTCGTTAGCTGGCAGCTCGAGAATACTGCTGTTCGCACCGCAGGTGCATTTGCAGAAGGTCACCGGGTTCGCGGCGTAGGATGGTTGTGAGAACTGGCGATGGGAATGGCTAATGATTAGGGTTGGGGACGGGGAGATGGAAGGAAGGAAGCACGTGCGCTTACCACTAGGAGCGCAAAAACTAGTGTGATGATGGTCGCCATAAAGGCGGGGTCGCAGACGAGGATTCGTAAGTTGCTCATGATATTGAGCGAAGTGTGTGGTGGCTGAGCCGTGGCGTCATCTAGGGCATTCGAAATCCTGCGCTCCTACAAATGTCGGACCCAAGCGAGCACCTACCCCTCTCCGACCCGGACGCCAAACGCATCCTCTTCGAGCTCCAACGTCACGATGAACCCTTATCTCCCACGCTCCTATCCGACGAGACCTTCCTCTCCCGCGCCTCCGAACTCGCTCAGGCGATCGCTCTGATGGAGCGCGACGGCGCGGCCCCCGTCCTCCCCGACGGCAAGACCGGCGGCAACGCGTGCTGCGTTCTTTCCTCCTTTCCCGACACTTCGACCCCTCCACAGCTCCTCCTCTCCCGCTCCGGTAAGCAGCACCTCCACGCGCTCGACCCCGCTACGGACATGTGCCTGGTCCACAACTTCGACACCGCCGCCTGGTCGTGCGCCTTCTCGTCCGCCACTCTGACCCACGCCCCGACGTCCGACACACCACTCTACTGGGTGTGCCTTGTGCGTGCCCCGCATGAACTCGGGTGGACCGAGCGGCCGCTGTTCGCGATGCATGGACATGCGCTGGCGACGGATGAGGACAAGCTGAGGGTGTGGGGGATACCATTGAGCGAGAGGGAGACGCGGTTTTCGACGAGGGAGGATACGGAGGAGATGATGCAGTTGCTGAGGAAGTGGCCGTGGCCAGAGTATAAGGTCTGGATCAGGAGAAACCATGGTAAGTGGCATGATGGTGGCGTTTTGTGTCTGTAGACATTGTTTCTAACCCCTTGAATCACATTGTGCTTTCTCAAATTGACGTTGCTGCTTTCAGGTTTCTTCATCCTGGGGAGAGACGCCCAAGAGGTGTTCAACGTTTATGAACGCGTGGTGCGGAAGAGATTGACGGAAATTGTCTACCAGGAGGGGTAACTGAGACGATGGTTATTACTTTACGTGTACTACGTTTATAATTGATGTGTTTGGGGTTTGGCTTTCTATACATTTCCGTTGAAAATACTGTTTGGTCGGTATTATTCACATACGGAAAGGATGTTGTCTACATAATCTGAAAAGGAAGGAAATGATAGACGTACAGTACGGAATACAGGGACGCTGGCTCATAGGGAAAAAAATAACACGGGCTACACCAATGGTCTGGGTTGGGTTACAGGTTGGAAGGGCACGAATGTGGTGATGAAAGGCAGTCACAAGAAAGGCTGATAAAGTGACGTCACGTCATTTTCCCATCTTTGGGCACATTTCTTCTTCCTTGTGGGGGAATGGCGTCTCTCCTCCTCTTCTTCTTCGCAACCATGGCCGACCGTACCACAGATAACCCCGCGATAACAACAAAATTTCGAGCCACAAAGAAACGCAAACACATACCGGATAGCAGCCCTGCCAACCATACGTCCGCTCCAAAGCGCCAACGCCGTACCCCATTCCAGGTCCACCTACAGCAGGGTTCGTCTCTGGGGACTAGGCCGGCACCAACCACCGTCAGTATTTCGGGGATTGCTAGGCCGGCACCAACCACCACCGCCAATATTTTGGGGATCGCTAGGCCGGCACCAACCACCATCAGTATTCTGGGAATTGTTAGGCCGGTACCAACCACCGTCAGTATCAAAGCCGCCCTGTGCGAGTTTAGCTCGCTTCCCGATGACGTTCTATCTTACATTGCACAATATCTCTCCTTCCATGAGCTATGGAGATTGTCACAAGTGTCGACCGCGTGTCGGGACGTGTGCTATCAGGCATTGTCCTCGCTTTTCGATCTGAACATGCGATGCCTTGAGGGAGGTGCTGATGCCGTCGAACTCCTCCTATCCCTCAGAGGAGCCCTCGTCACCTTCATAGAAAAGCTTGACGCAAAAATTCTTCAAATAATCGTCGACAATGTATGCGGAGGCGTCGCCGGTTGCGGAAGTGACACACCCTCGTCACGCTTCATCCGCGACCGTGTCAAGATTACGGTCGACTTCGTGTTCACCTTCGCCACTCTGCCCATCACGATTCACCGTCAAGAGTATCTCGCGACCCTTCTCCTTCTTCTCCAGCAACGCTGTTCGAGCCTCGCCCCTGACGCCTGTGGCGTTCACGTCCCAGACCTCCTCCACCGTAGCATCTCTCGCTTCCTCAACGACATGGACCCCCGCCTGAACCCAGTACCACCACCACCCTCCTCCCGCTCCACCCGATCGCGACGCCCTGCTCTCCGCCCCCTCACCACGTCGGGCCGCCTCCGCCTCTTGAAGCGCCTCGAATCTAGCTTCACCTTCCTCAGTCATGCGCAAAATACCACCCCGTCCACGGGGCCGCCCCTCCTCGCCACCGCACACCTCACGGCCTTCACACGCACGGCTCTGGTGACCATCCTACGCGACACGGCGCAGCCGCACGTCCTCCCGGCCAAGGTTCGCATCCTCGAGTCCTTGCACGACGGATTCCGCGCTAACCTCCAGACACCGCCTGCCTTCCAGTCCGTTGCCGCCCGCCGCGCATGGGTCGCCGCCCTTGTCTGCTCCCGCCAGTTCTACGCCTTCATCACCGCTGAGCTCGCCAGGGCCCTCGCCGCGCAGGCGTTCAAGATGTTTGAGCTCATACTCAGGCACCAGGAGCTTGTCAGGCAGTCGCTGTGGCAGTTCCCACAGTTCAAGGATTGGGCAAGGATCATGCTCGAGAGGCTGAGGAAGCAGGTCACGAACGGGATTAGGACGGTATGTGTAGCGGGGGAAGACGATGGATAATCTGCTTTGTAAAATTCGAAAATGGTGTCGGTTTCTTACCCTGATTTCTGTCTGGTTTTTAATTCCGTTCAACCACTTCTCAGCAAGCCTATGGTCACACCGAACTCCAACTCGTGGAGCAGTATCGCTCTTTCTGGGCCACGCTGATCGACGAACCACCTGCAGGCTCGAACGCCAGGGGCGAGGGCACAGCGGGGCGCTGGACGGAGGACCAGATGCGTGCCGAGGGCAGGATGCTGCTAGATGGGGTAAAGGGGTACGTTTAGGGTGCGCCGGTTGCACCTGCCCAAAGTTGAGGGGTTCGGTTATGAGTGGGATCGGGATCGAGCTATAGTGGAACGGTTTTGGGTCTATTGTAACTTACTATGTAGTAAAGGTATTTTTAGGGGTATTCGCACAACATGCGTCCTTTTTTTCTTCTTTTTCTTTTGTTCCACATGAGAGGGGGGTGGATTAGGGAAAGTATATTTTTTTCTTCAAAATATTTGTCTTCGGCTGCAGAATATCCTAGCCACTTAGCCAACGTAACAATGTAAATAGGCTTAACGACATATTAAAATGATACGGCTACGGGTAGTTGATAATTACGTGCTCGCATCCAGCATAGCGCCATCTAATTATGCTAGTTGGTTCACGTGATGGCTGAC
This sequence comes from Jimgerdemannia flammicorona, assembly GCA_003990745.1. NCBI lineage: Eukaryota > Fungi > Mucoromycota > Endogonomycetes > Endogonales > Endogonaceae > Jimgerdemannia > Jimgerdemannia flammicorona. The sequence goes on along the minus strand of RBNI01000725.1, from coordinate 11,369 downwards.
GTCTTTCATGTCAAGAACACGAGCTGACATCACTGCTTAGGATGTTTTCCTTCTTGCCGTCTCCGCAATCATGTCGAAGCAAAGCAACAAGTTGGAAACATGGGGCAACGAGGTCTCAATGAACATGAATCCAATTGTATACCAGAATATCCTCGCTTCTCCTTACTTCAAGACCCTCTAGTACGTGTCCGCTCGACGAACTGTGAGGTTCATCATACCTCTCTTGTCTTTGATTTTTGAACCCAAGTTGCAATTGTGATGCTAACCTTCAACTTGCCGTTGCACACTCACAGCGATAAGAAAACGTATCACGAAGTGATCGACGAGATTTATAACAACGGTATGAAATGTGCTTACACTTTTCCGTGCTTTGCTTCTGCTTTCGAACTTTGCCATCCATTCTTACCATGTTCCCTTGTCTCTTGCCTCATCCCACAGTGACCAACCTCGGTAGGTAATCAAACCAACTTTTCCTTTATCTCACTTCAATGCTGCTTCTTCCTCCCGCCTGTACAACAAGATCTGATGTACGCCTTAAACTGCATCCAACGCAACAGAGCCTTTCCTTAAGAATACCACACCTTCGACCGCGTTCTGCCTCCTCTACAAGCTCTGGACGCTGAAGTTAACTATCAAGCAGGTTGAAGGACTTATTGATCATGTTGACTCGCCGTAAGCATCTTGCTTTGGACCTATCTTGCCTTGTTGTGCTGCTTCTTTGCTGTTATCCCCTCTTGCCTTTTCCCCTCTGCAATATCTGACTTCGCTCAATGTCATTGGAACATCTTCCATTGGAAATAGATACATCCGCGGCATCGGTTTTCTCTATCTCCGCTTCGTCTGTGCCCCCGCCAAGCTGTGGGAATGGTTCGACGGTTACCTGGAGGACGAAGAGCCTATCCAAGTCTCCGGAGGTGTCCGTCCCATCACAACGTACGTACCACCAAAAAACCACCGGCATCGAAGAACATAAACGCAGAATTATCCCGATGTCATTTTAGTGTGTCCTATCTGTTTAGCTTACCTTGTATACCCCACCGTATCATCGTTTTCTACCTACTTCAGAACCATTGGACGCCTTTGTCGCGACCTCCTTACGGAGCAGAAATTCCTCGGCACGATGCTCCCGCGTATTCCCGTCCCCATCGCGCGCGACATCGGCCTGAAGTTGCAAGATTATGACAGCCAAACGTACACGGCTCCAGTGGCGCCTCCGGCGCCTGTTAGGTAAGCACCCATACCTCAGCTTATAATTTCGTGATGCACTCCTGCGGCTCTGCGTTATGTTCCGTTTGCCAAGTTGCACGCGCTATCCTCCTGTTGTGTCGGGTAGCCTTGACCTGGCACGTTCGTTCAGGAAGGGAAGCTCGGTAGGCGACAACGAGGTGTCGGAAAAATGAGGTGAAGATATATAACACGAAAAAAAAAAATGACTGGAAAAATGTGGTTATGGCTGTGACATGCGTAATACTCTGAAAAGCAGAATCTGTTAATTTATGGATCACATCTTCACTTTCCTCCCCTCCTTCACCATACACCAGACGCGGCTCCCCAACCTACGACCTGGACCCCCGTGGCCCCGGCTCCGACCACGACCACAACCGCCGCAGTCGCAGCCGCGAAGGTTCGCAGGCGCGTTCTGCATCGGGCCGCCATGGCGACGGTCGTGACCGTGACCGCGACTACGGGCGTGCGCGCTACAGTCGGAGTCGCAGCCGGAGCCGCTCGCCGCCGTCTCGGCGAAGGGATGAGCGCGATCGGCGTCGGTACAATGACCACGACGATCGCGAGAAGCGCGGTGGAGGTGGGAGCGGGGGTAGGCGGTACGACGACTACGACGAACGCGACAGGCGCGGCGGGAGGAGGTATGAGGAAGAACGGGAGAGGGAAAGGGAGAAGGACCGGTCTCGCGAGAGGGACGATGGCGGAAGGAGAAGATGGGAGTTGACGCCGCCGAGGCCTGGTGGGTCGAGGAGGTTTGAGGACGAGTTTGAAAGCTATGAAAGAATGAAGGAGAAGGAGAGAGAGCGCGAGAGGTATAGGGACGGAGATAAGGATAGGGATCGGCGCAGACGCAATGACGATGATTACGATCGCGATCGGGAGACAAGGAGGCGGGATGAGGATGATGACTCGGTGAAGAGGAGGCGGAGGAGCAGAAGTGCAGAAAGGAAGGGCAGGGAGGGCGATAGGGAGGATAGGAAGGGGAGGGAAGGCGATAGGGAGGATAGGAAGGGAAGGGAGGGCGATAGGGAGGATAGGAAGAGGAAAGAGGCGAGTCGGAGCGATGAAAGGAAGGAAAAGGGAAGGGACGAAAGGAGTCGGAGCAGGGAGAGAAGGGGCAAGGGTAGAGATGGGGCCAATGAGCGGAAGGAGGTTACGGCGGAGCAAGACAAGGCCCATGATAATGGCAAAATCAGGCCGATGGAGGTGGATGTGGATGATAGCAATGGCGTTGAGAAAGGGGAGGAGGGAGAAGTGAAGGATAGTGTTGAAAAAGGAGAGGAAGGAGAAGTGAAGGATAGTGTTGAAAAAGGAGAGGAAGGAGAAGTGAAGGATAGTGTTGAAAAAGGAGAGGAAGGAGAAGTGAAGGATAGTGTTGAAAAAGGAGAGGAAGGAGAAGTGAAGGAGTAATGTTAATGGCTACGGCGTGATAGTGTGTTTTTTTTTTTTTTTTTTTTTTTTTTTTTTTTTTTTTTTTTTTTTTTTTTTTTTTTTTTTTTTCGCGCTTAGGTTTCCTTTTTATTATTTTTTCACTTGTTATATTTGTGTGTGTGTGGAATAATTTTCTGGCTGATACAATCGTTCGACAGAGGCATCTGATAAGAGGCTTTTGTGACTGGCAAGCCACGCGTCCCAAATAGGACATTTCGAGAAATGGATGCTTCTAAGCAGAATTTCGAAAATTCACCCGACGTCAACCACTCGCTGCTTCCATGCTGTCGTTCGCACACATCAATAATTCCATATTCGCAAAGAGCCCTCCCTTCCGTACCGCAGCAAAACGCTTATTCCACGCAGCACTCTCCCAAAGTAAGCTTATTCCGTGACATTGGTCCGTTTTATCCATACATTTCCATATCTTCTACTTCTACACTCGCCAACTGACCACCCTATACTACCCAGGAATGAAGATCATCCCTATATCCGTTCTCGAAGACAACTACTCCTACATCCTGGTCGATGATAAGACCAAGGAGGCCGCAGTTATAGACCCAGTGGAGCCGTCAAAGATCCTCAACGTCTTGAGTCAGACCGGCGCAAAGCTTACTAGGTAAGTACCTTCTTATCGCCTACCCCATGACTCTCGCGTGGCTACGATATATTTGCCAGCCTGTGCCGCCATCCGTCGTCAAATTCGGCTCGGAAAATTCTAAATAGTAGTTTCTCTCGTCCTTCAACTAACTCGGCCCGTTCGAATATTCCATCAACCATCATCGATAACTATAACTTATCCACGCAGCGTCTTCACCACGCACCACCACTGGGACCACAGCGGCGGTAACGTGGAGCTTGTGGCCAAAAAGCCCGGGTTGGCAGTGTATGGCGCGGATGCGCGGATCCCTGAGATCAACTACGTGTGCAAGGACCACGAAGAGTTCAAGCTCGGCACCCTCACTGTCACCCCGCTGCATACGCCTTGCCATACAAAGGGCCACGTCTGCTACTTCGTCCTCGACCCGGCCACCAACGAGCGCGCCGTCTTCACCGGTGACACCCTTTTCATTGCCGGTTGCGGCCGCTTCTTCGAGGGTGACGCGCGAGACATGTATCGCAACCTGTTCCACGTACTCATGAGGCTACCCGAGGACACATGGGTCTTCTGCGGGCATGAGTATACCAGAGCCAACATCAAGGTGAGTTATTGATCTCAATGACGATGTTGGTATTGGATGTTGAATATTGCAAGCTAAATCCGTCTTACCAATCCACATTCTCTTTCCATCCTCCCTAGTTCGCCCTGAGCGTCGACCCGCACAATGAGGCCCTCCTTGCCAAGGCGGCTTGGTGCCAGGACAAAACCATCACTGTTCCCTCAACTATTGGCCAGGAGCTGCTTTACAATCCATTCCTGCGCGTAAACGAGCAGGCCCTCAAGCTCGCCGTATCCAAGTCCGATCCCGTCGAGGTCCTGAATACGCTGAGAGAGATGAAGAACTCGTTCAGATGAGGCAAGCCATCCAGGGTGTGTGTGGAGAGCTGTGGGTCAACGGTGGCGACCATGGGGCAAAAAAGATCAGGGAATGAGCGCGTTTCGTTCTTGTGTATTCTGTTTCTTCTTATCTTGCTTTCAAGCGTACATAGGTGTTTTTCAAACTCCATCTCTTCTGCAAAAAGATATCCATGTGGTAGATTTGTTTGCCAGAAAAGATGGGTTTTATACATAATACAAATCCTTTATTTTCAAAAACTCGTGGAACGTAAATATGAACAGTCCATGACTTTATTCTGTTTGGCTTATTTTTGCACGGAAGTACAATATTATTTAGATTAACATCGCAGCTTGTTTGTGATCTCGTCTTCGCTTCATTTTTTTCCTATCAAACCACCAAAAACCAAATAAAGACACCAAACAGTTACGCGGATTGATTACCGTATGCTTGGCAAATGCACTGTTCAATCTCACAAGCAAGGATTTTGTATCCATTCACCACTATTCTTTCCAGACAAAGAAGGCCGAACTCCGGGCCAGTGAGACTTCACTGTCACACAGGCCAGCCAACCATGGGCGCCAACCAACCGTGGTAATTTCATCTGTCCGACGCCACCTCAACACACATCGTGCCGCCTAGCTCTCGTGACTGGCGATGCTATCTGCACCGGCGAAGGCGAGAACACGTTTAGGTGCGGGTGGATTTGGGGGTTTGGATTCTTTTTTTTTCAGTGGTTGTGGTAGGAAACGAGAGGTAGAGGACAAGATCGAGCGATAGCATACATATCTCGCGCAATGACGTCATAATTTTTCTATATAAAAAATCAAGTCGCTTGGGCTGCACGTTGCGAATGGGCGTGGTATTATACGCATGGGAGAGGGAGGGAGGAAGGAAGGGAGCGCGTAAAAAACAGTGCGTCCAGCGTATCAGTTGATGACACGCAACGCACTGAAAATTGTATAGTCACCAAGTTGGCGCAGCCACCAATCCAAAATCCTCATGAATTTGGTGAATTCAATTTCAATGAGTACCTTCTGAGTATGTTTTGAGTGATTTATTTTGTTTATACAGTTATGTTTTATTTGTTCTATTTATCATCTAGTCTCACATAGTTCTTCTGATCTAACTTCTCAATAACTGATTATAAGCTCTCTAACTTTATTGATATATTAGAACTAATATTATATTATAATAGCTAAGATTACAAAATATAGAATTCTGAAAATTTAATTATAATAATAGTATTATTATTGAATTTGTTGTTATATTTATATTTATATATTAGATTAAGCAACTATTACTTATTTTATTTTATTTTATTTTTTTATTTTTTTTAAAAAAAAATATATATTTTAGTACTCTTCTGCTCTTATGTAGGAAATAATAACAAAAGTAAACTATAACTAAAGTATCTCAGATAAATCAATATATATCAGAGAAGATCATCTATATCTTAACTTATATTCTTTTTAATATCTTAGAAAGATAGAGATATAGTTTTGTTCAAGATAGAGATCTTATTCTCATAGTTTTAGTTTCTGAGACTTAACTTAGAAAATTAGAAATCTATATCCTTAACTTATATTTCTATTAATATTTCAGAGAGGTGAAAATATAATCTTATTTAAAGATTTGTCATTTTAATTTACTCAAAATATTAAGTACATAACCTTTAAGTCACTAAAATTATATATCACTTTCTAAACAAGCTACTGAAATCATATATAATCTCAGATTAAATCTGAAAATCACATGTAAGATCACAAAGCTGAGTCAAACTGAAGTTACAGTATACAAAGCTGAGTCAACTTGAAGTTATGGAATACAAGATTTATACAAACAGAATCTTACCAATCAGAACTAAATATATATACTGAGTACTCAGATATATCAAAATAGAAAACTATAATGAATAAAACAAACAATTCCAACTCTTGAATATATATACAAACATAACTACTGAGATCTATAACTATATTCATGCTGACATTTGGAATATCATTATTAACTAAGCTACACTCTCTCTACTCCTTATAAATATCTATAGCCTGACCTCTCTTTACTTTATGGAAGTTCAATAGAATGTCTTAAATATACTTAGTAAGACTCACTGAATCAAATAAATCTCAAGCTACTACCAGATTGGCCACCTTCTAGAAGATATAGTCAAACACCACCATGACACAGATATTACTCAGATGTCTCAACACCAGAAACTCATTATCTGCAAACACTAAGAACTCTTTTATGAGTATAGCTCTTTATTTCCTACCTCTGAGTTACTATCACTGAAATAATTACAACTCTATCTTATGGCCAAATCAATAACATAATATAAGAACTCAATTATAAGTATATTGAGTACATTTAAACTATAGACAGAACCTTCTTGTATCCTGATGACCATATTCTACAAATGCCCTAAGTTAAATATACCAATTCAACTAAGCTAATCTTAGTTTCTTGAACTTCCTAAAATATAGAAAATTCTAAATATCCAAAACTAGTTCAAAAAAAGAACTTTGGTTGAAACATCAACCTGATCTTGAAATAAATAAGTATAGAGAATATACTCCATATAAAATTGATTTTGACCTAAGGAAAATAATTTTTTTAGAATATTCAGAACTTCCAAAAAAAACTCTTTCAGAACTATATAACAGTTACCCTAACAAGTGACCCTCTTACAACTTGGTAGTAGTGGTTTACAATCTAATTCCACTTTAAGATGCTTCCTTACTCTACTATAAAATCCCTCTAAGAATTTCTACAAGTTGGTATAGAGCCCAACCTCTGAACTGGAATTTATTCTGAACTATCTGACAATCTAGAGAGAATTGAACCTGATATATAAGGACAATTTGACCTCCACACCTGCAATAAGTGGGACAGACTTTATCTATAAAAAGAAGTACTTTAATTAAATCAGCAAATAGGTAAAACTCTATACATCAAACTTCTTGCTCTATACCCTATAAGTTAAGATGAAAAAGGTCTTATAGAAGCCTTCTTTACTCTTCTCAATAAGAGTTTTGTCAGCTCTACAAATCTAAATAACCTAGGATAACCAGCAGTAGTCTTTCTAGCCTTAGTTCCTTATAAAGCCTAAGTCTCTATAGCTAAGTGGCTCAACTTTACTGACTTTTACCATACCAGAACCAAGACCACCTTATACTACTACTTTTAGAATTGTAAGACCTACTATATTCTTAAAGAAGAAGCAAGAAAAACTCTTCATCAATAACCTGACCCTAAACCAGAAGTAGGTCTAGCTATAACTCTATCAGAAACTAAAACTAATACTGAACTAGAACCAGATTTTAATCTAAGCTCATTTGAAATCTAATATATAACTGATACTATCTACTTTGATACTGAGCAAACCCAACTATATGGAGACCAAAGCCAAGAGGAGGAGGAGTATCTCAGTGAATTCAATCCTGGAGATACTACTAAAGAAGATATACTACTATTAGGACAAATATACCTATACAGCAACAGATAGCTATATATATATCTATTGAGCTCTTACTCCAGACCTATAACTATTACTCCAGTAACTTATATAGACTCAAAGAATACTATCACAATCTATACCAGTATCTCAAGTTATATCAATAACACCACTACTAGTAGTCCAACTACCTCTAGTAAATAATATAGTAAACCAACAGATTCTAGACCTTATAGCCCAGATAGCTATAATGGCAGCAATTATTACTGCCTTAGCTAAACAAGCCTGACCAACAAAAAGTCTGAGCCTACCTACCTTCAATAGTACTATACAGAAAGTTCAAAGCTTTATTAGTATAGTTGATATTAACTTCAAAGTTAATTAATATACCAATGAGTAAGTTGCTGACCACCTTCTGACAAACAATTAAGACTATACTCTGGAACAACTCTTTGCTACCACTATAGCTTATGTCTACTGAGTTGTTATATTCTTCTGAGAATCTGCTGAAAAATGATGGCAAATCCTTTCTAAAAAACCCCTCATGTAAGTATACAACCTCCAAGCTACCAAAATCATATATTATCCTCAGAACTAATTTGGAAACTATATGTAAGACTACAAAACAAGTTACTAAAGAGATCATCTAATTATACAAAATATACCAGTAAGTACAAGAACCTATTATTAAGATACAAGAATACTAGAAGAAGTACTATAATCATAAAACTGATCCTATATCTCTACAACTAGTTTTGGTATACCATACTATTACAAAAGGAAACTAAAGTACTAAACTCAAACTGAGATGAGAAGAATCTCTCTTATCTACCAAAGGTTCATAAACTATACTTATCAACTCAAGACCAAGATATACCACAACTATACAAAGACCTCATTATTTAGTAGAAGCAAAATATATTTGAATAACTCTATTTACTCTATCTGTATCACCTCCATTGGAGAATAACAGATGCTTCATCTGAACTTAAGAAAGCTGATATTGTCAAAACCAATCTCAAGCTCATCCACATAACAGATATTATTACTAGAAATTGTCTCAGATTATAGAAAATATCATTTCTGAGAGATTTAAACCTCCAGCCATAACATTGGGAGCTCTCACTCTAGACAAGAATGGCCAGTCCTTACAAATGCACCAGAAGTCTAAAAAAAAAGAGAACTAAGACCTGTTATTCTTGTACAACCACTACCACTGAGGATAGCCTTAATTTTACAAGAGATAGAGGTGATGATACCTTTGAAACTAATGATATCAGAAGTCAGAAAACTGTTCAAACTTTACCAAAGATAATGTCATCAATAGTGATATCATCAAAGACTATCCAGATAGTATCTAAATCTATAAATAGCTTAGCAGTCATAGTATAGTCAGATTAGCCTTATACAATATGACTGTAAACTAACTCAGCAGTCAGACAATCTCTTGATATATCAGATCACACTTGTACTATATAACTGTATTCTGACTCAGCAAGGTATATTCATATTTAGTATAGTCTAGATAGTCCCTTACTAGTATAAATACTCCCTCTCTCAGACCTCAGAATCTTAGACTTGAACAGACTTAAACATATAAGAACAGTTTTGAATACTTTCCCACAATACTCCTTCACACAACTACTTCTAGTATAGCAATATTATGAATAGTGAATAAATCTATTTAATAACCTATAAACTACTTTTAAGTAAATCTGCCCTCTGTTAGGTCCCACTCCTAACCTTATCATGAAATTTTTTAATTAAATATTGTCTACAGTGATATGCCAATTCAACTAAGCTGTTTTTAGTTTCTTGAACTTCTTAAAATACAGAAATCCTGAACATCCAGAACTAGTCCAAAAAAAGGACTTTGGTTGAGATGTCAATCTGATCTTGAAATTAATAAGTATAGAGAATATACTCCATATGAAATTGATCTTAACCTTAAGAAAACAGTCTTCTAGAATATCTAGAACTTCCAGAAAACTCTTTCAGAACTATGTAACAGTTATCCAAATAAGTAACCCTCTTACAACTTAGTAGTAGTAGTTTATAATTCAATTTCACTTCAAAACACTTTCTGTTAAGATAACAACTCAATATATATCCACATGACCTTTCTATGCTAACATTTCTTTCATCAGTCTTATGTTATCTGCCATCTATTAGTAATATATAAACTTGTGCTATATATTTTATTAATAAAATTGCCTCTTCCTCTTATAAGGATATATATGAATATATATAATAAAGATTATGAGCTCCACTAAAGTGGCTATAATAAAAACACCTCTTTAAATATATACTATACTCAAAAAATGAGCAAAGATCAGCCAAGCAATATAGGTGTACTAATTACAAGTATTCTGGTAATAAAAACAGTCCCCATTGTAACCACAGGTATAGGAAATGTAGTCCTAGTTGGAAGCATAAATATAGCCAAGAGGTCCATCCCAATCTTCAATGGGAAAGATTATATCATTTGGGTATTCTATATGATGAATCTCCTCAACAAATGTAGCTTAGCAGAGTATATAAAGCTGCAGTAGTAAATTGAAGATTACAATACTATAAACAATCACTAAGTGTTAAGAGAGATCATGTTTATACTTATGAACTTGCAAGTGAAGCTTATAATACATACTACCATAGTAAACAATATATGGGAAACTCTATATAATCATTATGTGCAAGTATCTGCATTGAATTGATTTCATTTAAAAACTTAGTTATTCAATCTACAAATAAAGTCTAATAAGGAAAGTATCTGTAAATATGCCAATCACATTAACGATTTGATGAATCAGATGAATTTGCTCACTATGACTCTAGCTGAAGCCATCAGTGATGAAGATAAGGTCCTAGTACTTATAAGAGGTCTTTCTAAAGGATATAACATAGTTATTGTAGCCATGTATGAGAGTAATAGACTTACAGATTACACCCACATGATAATGAGCCTTATGAATGAAGAGATATGCTAGAACAGTCCCAATGACAATGACAACAAAAGGGCATTCTATAGTTTCCAAGGATATAGTGGCAAATGAGACCAAAGCCAGAATTATCAGTGAGGCCAGTAATAATAACAAGAGCAAATGGGATGAACCCAAACCCAAAATCTAAGCAGTTTAGCTAAGTTTGATAGCTATTGCCATTACTGTAGGAAGTATGGGCATAAGCAAAGTAATTGCTATCATAAGAATAAGGAGAGTAGTGAAAATAAGTATGAAAAGAGCTAGTGGTGCAGAAACTATCATAACAAAAGCTAGCAAGATCATGCAAATACTGCTGAAACAGATAATAACTATGATCTTTTCTTTGCTCAAGCAATATATATAGATGACAGTTCTACCACTAGTTCTATCAACTCAATATCTACAACTTGCATAGATGATAGTTCTACTGTCACTACCAACAACTCAACATCTATAACTCATCAGCCATATACTTTTAACATTGCAAAAAGTGGTGATGTCAATAGCACAAGCAGCAAATATGCCAATACCACCAATGACAATAATATTTGGCTAATGGATTCCAGCACTACACAATACATAACAACTCACTGAGAGTGGTTTTCAACATATGAACCCTTTGAGCACCTGGTGCCAATTAAATTAGGCAATAACAATATCATATATACTCAGAGAAAAGAAAATGTTAGCATGTATCTTTATGGAAATATTGTAGAGCCTGCTGCAACTCTTATGGATGTACTATATACTCCAAAGATAGGAAAGAACCTCTTCTTTTTT
>RBNI01000724.1:0-27495 GCA_003990745.1 Jimgerdemannia flammicorona | reverse complement strand
GGGGGGGGGTTTTGGGTTATATAGTTTAAAAATTTTTTAAAAAAAAAACGTGGGGGCTCTGGGTTTTAAAAAAAAAAAAAAAAAAAAAAAAGAGGGCTCTAAATAGGGAGCAGCTAGGTTCAATATATCCTTAGACCAATAGTTTGGTCAATTCATCCTTAAGGATCTTGAGTTTGGGTTGAGCTAGCTGGTAGATACTCTTGTATAGAGATTTAGATTCTAAAATAAGATTAATTCCATATTGGATTTGATACTTGAGTAGAAGTCCTTTGGGTTCCTAGAATATATCTTGGAATTCCTCAAACAATTCTTGAGCTTCTGATGGGACTAGACTACTTGGGGCTTTAGTGACTTCTTGCATGATACAAATAAAGTATGTGTTTTCTTTTTTATAAAAGAGTCTCTTTATTTGAATAGTAGAGATGATCTTGATTTCTTAGTAGTTAGTATCTTCTTAAGGTGACAGAGTGATATTTCTATCTTTATAGGTCAGGTTAACCTCATTGGTTCTCTAGTTGATATCTGAGTTATGCTGGTCAATCAGGCCCTTTCTAGAATAATATTTTGTCCTACAAGATCCATGATACTGAAGTCCAACTTCTTTTAATATTTGCCAATCTTGAGCAATAGATCTTTACAGATCTTAGTCAAAGGTATAGTCTTACTATTATCAAAGGTAATACTTCTTTTCTTGATAACTAGTCTACTTTGGACTCCAATTCTCTTGGTAGTCTTAATGCTAATATAGTTTCCAGTAGTATTACTGTCCAGTAAGACATTGATATTCTGTTTATAAACTTGGCCTGTGAACTTGATATAACTGTCCTCCTTCTTGATGATATTGAGCTCTTTGTCCTCATTATCTCAATTGCTGTCAGTCTCCTCAAAGTCAGTCTCTCTCTATTCTTTATAAGGAGAATGGTCTGTTTTGGGTTCTTCAGTCTATTGGGCTTGGTATTTTTCAGATTGAATTTTGAAAACTTTGGAGAGGCATGTATAATATTTACTAATATATTCTATGCAGTACATTCAGGTAAAATGAGGGCATTATCTATATAGTATATAACTATCTATAATTCTCTTATACCAGTTTTTATCATCTTTCTTCATTGTGGTAACCTTTTGACTAGAGAGTTTGTTGGTTAATCTAAACTCTTTCTTGCTATAGTCTGTCTGAGAGAGCTTAGGAACTTCTTTGATAATGAGATCTTTCAATAATTGCTTGAGCAATTCTTTGGTCTACTTTGACTTCAAATGAGATATCTTTAAAATTTTACAAGATGACATAGATTTTACTAGTAAATTCTTGATCAACTACTCCTCTTTCTAGTCTAATATTGAATTCTTTAGCTAGGCTACTTTATTTAGTAAGACAGATATATATTTCTTTAGAGGTCTATATTGTAATTTTAGTATATACTGTAGCTTTAGTACTTAGTAAAATAGTGAGATCCTGACTACTGTAGAGATCATATCTAGCATCAGTGGGATGGGCCTTAGTGGAGATGGTAGTCTTATATCATATCTTCTATACTTTGATAATATTCTTAAGATTTTTCTTTTCTGGACCTTCTCTAAAGATAGTAATGTTCTAGTTATTGAGTTTGCCTGATCTGTTTCTCTTCTCAGAGTATCTAAAGAAGATGTATCCTGCTTTCTTACAAATAAAGTATAATTCTTTTTCATGAAGCTGTTTCTTTTTATTCTCATTAGGGGGTCTTGACTCTCTGGAGTTTTACTAGTTTCTTTGGTTATTCTTAGTCATTTTTTCTGAGGATATTTCTCCTATCTTAGTTATTCTTCTTATGTTCTGAATTTGTTGAGCCTATATAGCAAGAATTTTACAAGCTCTTCTTTATATCTGGGCAAAGCACTATGAGTAGTGGGGACATCCTTGGGAAAGGTCTTGTTCCTTAATCTTCTGGATAAGCCAGTCTAGTAGGATAGTAAAGAGATAGTTGGCTCTAATACTATTGATGACCAAATTATTTTTTTAGTAGATATGTAAGTTCACAGTCTTAAGATAGATATTTAGCTTAATAATAAAGATTTTTAGATCCTTCTCATCATTCTTGTAGAACTTTATCTATACTAGTTTATTTCATATTTCTTATATATAAACTGCATTTCAGAATTTGGTCAGTAGCAGAGTCTTGAGTCCTGGGCCTGCTGTATAGTTATTCCAATCTGGTCTGGTATGGCCAAGTACTATTCAGTGACTTGAGGGCAGTTTTTCCAGATTACTAAGTATTCTTCTAGAGTATATCAGAACTTAGCTGCTGTTCTAGTAAAAAATATTACTACTGTTTCCACTTGTACAGCTAATGTGGCAAACAGCTATTGAAGGGTATTATCTTAGTTATTAGTAAACATCCCTATAGATACTTGGTTATTATTCTATTAATTTACTTGGTATATTATATCTACTCCATTAATGAAGATTTCAATATTACTATTTTTTCTACTAAAAGTAGGAATTCTCAAGATCTTAGTTAGTTTGTTCTGTTCAGTAATTTGTTCTACTATCTCTACTAGTGCAGTTAGCTGAGTAGTCAGGGCTGTAATATTGATATCTACCATTGTATTAACTATTGATAGTAGACCTATAGGGGTAGATTCTCCTGAAGGTTATTCTGTTTCATGAGATTATAGTACTGTATAACTTAGGGTTACTTGATTTCTGAAGATCAGATCAAAAAGTCCTATAAGGGTGGATAAACCAAACCTCTATATAGGTGGCTAGATTAGTTCTGAAGTCTTGACCTATGGGTTCTTGGTAAATTTCTAGACCTGCTGTTCCTTATTAGCTATCATTAGACAGATATTCTACAGAGTCTTCATCTGACTCTCTTTCCTGATGAGATAGTATATCCTTGTACTAACTAGGTCCTTTAAAGAAGATATCAATTTTTGGTTGGATAGATGGACCTGCTTTTTGATCAGTAGTATGGAGTGAGTAGTCTGCCTATTCAGTTTTATATCTTGATATGGTAGAGATATAGTATATAACTAGCCTGTAGTAGAGAGATATTCTGATAGAAGTATGATAGTATCTATCAAATACTATCTACTCAACAGCTACTGCTTTTGCTACAGAGGATAAGATATAGACTAGAAATTCCTGAGTGACTACAGCAGTAGATTCTTGAGTCTTAGTGATTCTAAGGTAGCTATAGAGAAGTGTGTAGAACCTACAGTAGCTGACTATATTCCTAAGATCTGGGTAGAAGTTTCTAAAGGCCTCATATAGGTCTCTATATATCTGATCAATTACTAGCTGATGGGTTTTTGAATTAGAAGTATTCTAGTACCATCTGGTCCTAATGACAATTGCTTGTCTGACTCTAGTTTGAGAGTTTGTTCTTAGAGAATCTACAGTTGGTTCTGAGGTTACTTCTGTCCAAGATTAGTCTTGTTCCAACTTCTCAGAAGTATGTTCTTAATATCTTCTTGGCTTGATAATTCTGCTACTACTAAGTTGTAATAATTCTTATTTCTACCCCTCTCTTATTTTCTGGATAATTAGGAAAACAAGGTATTACTTAGAGACTTAGTATACAAGTGTACCAAGAAGCCTTCAGTGTGAGAAAGTACTTACTTGAAAGTAGTTATAGCAGCAGTATCCTTCAGACAACTACAGTTATAAGGAACTTGTTCTTTGCTGTATACAAACTGAATTCATCTTAGAATTCAGATTCAATAAGGAGTTTACTTAAATCTTTTGTGATTTATATATCAGTCTCAGTTCTGGTAGAAGTTAGCTAGGCTTCTGGAGTTTAGTCAGAAATACTAGAGTTACTTGGATGTTATTACTAAGACTCAGAGGAATATATATGTGGAGGGGGAACTTGATTCTTGTATCAAGGACTGAACTAAAACTGCTTTATTTTGAATGGAAACTGGGGGGTATTTATACAAGTTGGTTTGTGATTCCTGACTAAGTATGAGTGACTAATTTGGTAACTATAGATGAGGTTTATAATCATGACCTTTGTCAGGTGGTTTGTGATCAAGAACACTTTATGATCAGGACCTTTGTTGTTAGGCAATGATCAGTTGCTATGGTGCTTTTTCTGCAGTACTAGTTGTTGGGAATAAGCTGGATATCATTTATTGCATTGTTCGCGTTGTTTGCATCTCATTCGCTATATTCGTATTTCATATATTATATGTCATGCTTGATCATGACATCATCGCCGGGCCACGTGATCGCTCACATCGCATCTCCTCTGTTCTATTATACAAGTGTACCAAGAAACCTTCAGTATGAGGAAGTGCTCACTTAAAAGTAGTTATGGTAGTAATGTTCTTCTCAATAACTATAGTTATAAGAGTCTTATTCTTTGATTGTGTACAGACTGAATTTGTCTTGAAATTCAGGTTCAGTAAGGGGGTTTTCTTAAATTTTTTAGATTTATATACTAGTCTTTAGTTCTGAAAGAAGTTAGCTAGGCTTCTGAAGTTTAGTCAAAAATACTAAAGTCACTTAGGTGTCATTACTAAGACTCAAGAGAATGTATATATAGAGGGAAACTTGATTCTTATATCAAGAACTGAACTAAAAACTACTTTATTTCAGATAAAATACTGAGAGTATTTATACAAGTTGGTTTACAATTTCTGACTAAGTATAAATACTAATTTGGTAACTGTGGATAACTTTTATGATCAGAACTTTTGTAATATAGGTTATTAGATAATAATTAGTAATAGTGGTGATTGCTAAAGCATTAGTTATTAGAGATAAGCTGAATATTATTTATCTATATTGTTTATATTATTTATATCTTACTTATTTATATTATTTGTTATATACTGTTCATTTATGATATCATTACTATAATATCACTGGGTCATATAATCACTCATTATAACTTTCTTTATTGTTATGTCTCATCTATTTACTATATTCTATTATATTCTTCCTCTCTTAAAAATCAATATTTACATTAATTCTGAAGTTGAGAATTAATAGAGAAGTAGTGGCATCTTTTTTATCATCCTCATTGCTATTGTCTTTTTATCTGAATATAGGAGAGATGGTTATTAGCTCAGTATCAAATATGGAAAAGTCAATGAGATCTATAAATAGTTCTTATATATCTGTAGATATTAGAGTAGAGATCCTCTATCTAATATAGTTGGAGCTATCTATATAGGAGACTTACTAGTCCTATCTGAAGATATCCATTTAGATGAAAAGTCTATTAAAAAGATCAAAAAGATCTTGTAGCTATTGATCAGAGTTGTTATTTTGAAGGAAGTTCCAGTAGAGTTTACAGTCAGTATACTTGAGAGTGATTCAGGAGTGAGCTTCATCAGCTATTTTGATTTCTAGTATATTGACCTCAGAGAAGAAGTTCTGAAAATTCTTCAGTTATACATAGTTGAGATTGAGAATTACCCAAGATATATATTATATAATTTAATAGATCTTCTTAACTAATCTTTACTCATACCTATCTAGATGGGCCCTGTTCAGGACAATTGCTTTTGGTTTTATAATTAGTTCAATTATTTTTGATAATATATTGATTAAGTAATATAGTTACTATAGTACTGATATAGGTTCCAGTATTCAGAAAGTTTGATATCTTGTTTTCTATATTTATCTCATTCATTTTATTCATCTTATTCATCTTATTTACAGTATATATAATAATCCTCTTTTAACTTATCTCTTATTTATAGATAATTAGAGTATTGTAGAGAGATTACTTAAGAACTTAGTCTACAAATATATCAAGAAGTCTTTAGTGTGAGAAAGTGCTTACTTAAAAGTAGTTATAGTAGTAATATTCTTCTTGATAACTACAGTTATAAGGGACTTATTCTTTATCTATATATAGACTAAATTTACTTTAGAATTCAGATTCAATAAGGAGTTTTCTTAAGTCTTTAGATTTTATATATACTAGTCTTTAGTTCTGGCAGAAGTTAGCTAGACTTCTGGAGTTTAGTTAGAAATACTAGAGTCACTTAGATATTATTACTAAAACTCAGAGGAATGTGTGAATATGAAGAAAGAACTTGATTTTTATATTAAGAACTGAACTAAAACTACTTTATTTTAGATAAGAATACTGAGAATATTTATATAAGTTAGTTAAGTAATAGTTCGTAATTTCTGACTAAGTATGAGTAACTAATTTAATAACTATGAGTAATCTTTATGATTAGGAATTTTGTAATCAGAACTTTTGTGATTAGAACTTTTGTAATTAAGACAACTAAATAAGTTGTTAAATAATATTGCTATAGTGGTTACTGTAGTACTAAGTATTCAGAGATAAGCTAAATATTATTTTCTGAATTATTTTGCATCATTTATATTATTCAATCTTACTCATTTATATATATATTACTCATTTATAATATTATTAACTATGATATTGTTATCTATGATATAATTGCTCATCATATCTCATCTGTATACTCATTCTCATTCTATTATATCTTTCTTCCCTTAAAAATCAATATCTATATTGATTTGAAAGTTAAGAACTAAGAGAGAAGTAGTAGTATTCTCCTCTTCATTCCCATTGCTATTGCCTTCTCTTCTGGTAGTAAGAGGAGTGGTTACTGACTCAGTATCAAATACATATGAAGAAGTTAATGAGGTCTGTAAATAGTTCTTATATATCTACAGATGTGGGAGTAAGAGTTCTTTATCTAATATAGTTGAGACCATCCAAGTAAGAAACTTGTTAATTGTATCTGAGGATATCTATTCAAGTGAGTGGTCCTTCAAAAAGGTCAGAAAGATCTTAGAGCTATTTATTAGAGTTATTATTTAAGAGGGAGCTTTAGTAGAGTTTATAGTTAATAGACTTGAGAAAAATCCCAAAGTAGACTTCAGTAGCTATCTTGATTTTGAGTTTATCAATCTCAGAGAAAGAGAGATTCTGATAGTCTTTTAGTTATACAAAGTTAAGATTGGAATTACAAAAGATATATACTATATAATTTGATAGACCTTCTTGATCAGTCTTTACTTATATCTATCTAGTTAGATTCAGTCAGTAACTTATTCAATAGTCAGATCATTACTATATTGGAGAAGTTAGTATCTAATTTTATACTCATACCAGATTTCTAGGCAGTTGATAACAAGGTAGGTCCTTTGATAACTTCTCAACAGTTGAGAACATAGTGTCCCAGATCCTGGCTAGAGAGATTAAGAGTCTCAAAGTAGTAGTTTCTTCTTTAGATAGTAACCTAGATGTATCTAAAGAGACAGTCTATCTCACTTGAGAGAGGTTAGCTATAGCAGACAGTTTAGTAGTATATAGTAAACATTCTTATAGTCTTTTATTTTATTTGAAAATAAGAGGTAAAGGGAGATGAGAATTGTGATATATTTCTACTTTAGGTATTTATGTCTTTTTACTCATATAGTGTAATATCATTTTAGTTTAATTATATTTCTTATAACTGTTATAGAAATATATAACCTATTGAAGTAAGTAGAGTATATACTAGTTATATGAGAAATATTAAATATCACTAACTAGAAATTTTCTACTTTTGAGAGTTAGTTATTCTGTTAAGATATTATTCTCTAGGCTATAGACTGGGGGTTCAAACCTGATCAGATAACTTTCTGTAGCTACTGATAAGTACTATCATATACTAGTATAGTTACTATATATTATACTGGTTAAGATATGATTCTTCTAATATAATTATATAAGAGGTCTAGAGGAGTTCTTTAACAGAACAACCTTTTGCCTTATAGGTTAATTATAGTATTCTTTTTCTATTAGTATTCATTATTATATATCCTGGATAAATATAATATTTTCTTTATGTTTACTATATAGTCTAGGTCTAGAGTTACAGTTTCTATCTTTGCTATAGAGTAAGCATTTTTATATAGTCCTGGAGAGCTTTATATATATTTTTCAGTACTTTTTTTTTTTTTCCAAGTGGTATTATGGGTAGGGTAACTTTTCTACTTAATGAGAAAAAACCATTTAACTGTTTCTGTATATTTGTAGATCTTGTGATCAAGAACTTCCTCAATTTCAAATTTCTTATAATTATTGATCCTAATTAGAGATAGTAGTAGAACTATATACTCAGAAAATGAGTTTTTGTAATAGTCTACCAATTGGCTGATATTGAATATTGAGTAGACTTAGATATTATAGAGAAGTTGCAGCTTATAGTTGATATCACTAATATTTTCTAAAATCTGGTATAGTCCAATTCTTCTGGCATAGAGCTTTTTGGAGAGTTGCTGGACCAAGATATCTAAATAGAGATGGTCTGTTCTGAGTATGATCTTATCACTAATGTTGTAGGAGACTTCTCTTTACTTTAAGTTGGTATACTTAGTCTGATAGTTTTGTACTTTGATGAGGATATCTCTTGTCATTTGTATGAGGTCAGATATAGTCTCAACTAAGTCTTGTATAGCTAGAACTACTGATTTTACAACTGTGCTCAGGATTCTTAAGTATTGATCATAATTTAAGAAGAATGAGGACTTCTTCATAGAAGTTTGCTAACTATTATTATAGGTAAACTTAGTATAGACCAGATACTTATCTCAATCATTTTGCTTATATATAATAGTAAAAGATACTGAGTATCTGCTTGAGAGTTCTATTGGTCTACTTGGTCTATCTATCTGTTTGGAGATAGTAGGCTGTGGAAAACTTCAGCTTGATACTATGAAGTATGAAGAATGTCTTCTAGAAGTTATTTGTAAACTTAGTATCTCTGTTAGATATAATAGTGTTAGATATGCTATATAGTTTGAATACTTAGTTGAGAAAGATTTCTGCAATCTCAGAGATTATAGTAGTGGTCTTAGTACAAAATAGACTTATTTACTTAGATGGTCTATAAACACTATAATGACATTCTATTCTATCTTAGTCTTAGATAGCTATATAATGAAGTTTATAGTAATCTGATCTCAGTTGTGACTAGGAATAGGCAGAGGTTACAGGAGACATACTGGTAGTTTATTGTTACTTTTAAATCTTTAGTATATTTTACATAAGGCTATAAAGATCTTAATGTTCAGTAATCTTAGGCTAGTAGAATTCTCTTGAGAGGAGGTTGTAGATCTTTTCAAAATAAAAGTATCTTACTATAGAGATGTTATGAAGTTTCTGCATTATTTTGAGTCATAGAGTATTATTCTTAGGTACTACTACTCTGTTATAATCTCTATAGATAAGTCTTTTACAGTAAGTGAATCTTTTGGTCATCCTTTTCAGGAGTTCTAGAACTTTGACCTCAGGGTCTTTACAGAGCTGGAGGAATTTCAACAAGAGGCTATCTTGCTGATAGCTATCCTTGATAAGCTGGGTGAGATCATCAATTACCTCAACTATAAAGATAAGTTTATTCTCTATATATCTGGAAAAACCATCAGCCATATAGTTGGTTTTGCTTAAGATATACTTAATTTCTATATTAAAGAGAATAATGATTTCTAGCTAATAGACTTAGTATGGGCTAAGTATAAATATATCATAGAGTATGATAATTAGTATAAGCTATAAATAGCTATTCTAAGTATAGTAATAATGGCTGAGAGTTACTTCTTATAAGTAGTATATTAGGTTTCTACTAACTTAAACTTCTGAGAGAGATAAGTCACTGAGTAATCTTCTTAACTGAGTACTATCTCAATAGTAATATCGGAGACATCTGTAGTTAGTATGAATGCCCTGATTGGATCTGGTATAATTATAGAGTATCTCTGAATAAATCTTCAGTAGTATCCTATAATATCCAGGAAGTACTAAAGTAGCTTGAGAGTAGTAGAGATAGAAATATCCTAGAGAGCTAATATCTTTTAATGTCTATATTAATTTCTTTAGTAGAGATGATATATTTCAGATATTTGATCTGGTTTTAGTAAAACTTACATTTACTTATCTTGATATAGAACTGATATTCTTATAATAAAGTTAGTATCTACTTGAGATAAGAGTAGTATAGTTCTACTATTTCACTATAGATCAGTATATTATCAATATAAATTAAGATACAAATGTTAAGCAATAATCTAAAGATATCATTTATCAGATTTTAAAAGGTTGCTAATATATTGATCAAGCCAAAAAATATGACTCAAAACTGATAGTATCTAAATATATTCAGAAGACTGTCTTTTCAATATTATTTTCATTAATGAGGATCTGGTAGTATCCATTTTGCAGATCCAGTAGAGAGAAAGTCTTGGTCTTAAAGATTTAGTATAACAACTTATCAACTTGGACAAAGTATACTAGTTCTTAATAGTAATCTTATTGAGGGTTCTATAGTTAATATAAATTTACAGAGTACTATTCTTCTTTTTGACAAATAGAATAAGAGCTCCAAATAGAAAATAGCTGAGTTCAATGTATCCTTAGACTAGTAATTTGATTATCTTATCCTTGAGAATCTTGAGTTCAGATTGAGTTAGCTAATAAATACTCTTATATAGTAGTTTTGATTTTGAGATAAGATCAATTCCATATTAGATTTGATACTTTAGTAGAAGTCCTCTGAGTTTCTGAAATATATCTTAGAATTTCTCAAATAGTTCTTAGGCCTCTGGTGGTACTAGATTGCTTGAAGCTTTAGTGACTTCTTATACTATATAGATATAGTAGGTATTTCTCTTCTTATAGAAGAGTTTCTTTATCTGAATGGTAGAGATGATCTTGATTTCTTAGTAGATATTATCTTTCTGAGGCATTAGTGTGATCTTTCTACTTTTATAAGTCAGATTAACCTCATTGATTCTTTAGTTGATATCTGGATTATACTAGGTCAATTAAGCTTTTTCTAAAATAATATCTTATTTTGAGAAATCTATGATACTAAAGTTCAACTTCTCTTAATATTTACCAATTTTGAGCAATAGGTTCTCACAGATTTAGGTCAATAGTATTGTCTTACCATCACTAAAGGTAACTCTTATTTCTTAATGGCTGACTTGCTTTAGGCTCCAATCTTTTTGATATATTTGATATTAATATAGTTCTAATAGTATTATTATTCAGTAGAATATTGATATCTTGTCTGAGAACTTGAGCTATAAACTTGATACAACTATCTTTCTTCTTGATGATACTGAGCTCTTTATCATTATTACTCCAATTGTCCTAATTGCTATCAGTCTCCTCAAAGTCAGTCTCTTTTCATCCTTCATAAGAGGTGTGGTCTGATTTAGATTTCTCAGTCTATTAGACTTAATGTCTCTCAGATTGGATTTTGAAAACCTTAGAGAGGTATATATAGTATTCACTAATATATTCCATACAATATATTTAGATAGAATGAGAGTATCATTTATATAATATATAACTATTTGCAATTTTCTTATATCAGTTTTCATCATCATCTTCCTTTATAGTAGTGATCTTTTGACTGAGAGATTTGTTGATAGATCTAAACTCTTTCTTATTATAGTCTGTTAGGGTGAGTTTGGAGACTTCTTTGATAATGAGGTCTTGATAGATTACTTTGATAATAACCTGAGCAATTCTTTGATCTGCTTTAACTTCAAATAATATATCACTAAAATTTTATAAGATAATATAGATTTCTCTAATAAAATCTTAGTTAATGACTCCTTCTTCTAGACTAATGTTGAATTCTTTGACCAGACTGCTTCATTCAGTAAGACAGATATATATTCCTTTGAGAGCTTATATTGCAATCCCAGTGTACACTAGTATTGGTACTTAGTGAAATTGTGAGATTCTGACTACTATAGAGATTATATCTAGTATTAGTAAAATAAGTCTTAGTGGGGATAGTAGTCTTATATCATACTTTTTGCACTTTGATGAAATTTTCAGAGTTCTATATAATAGTGATGGTCTGATTACTGGATTTATCTAAAGAGTTTCTATTTCTTTTTTTAAGATATCTGAAGGAGATATATTCTGCCTTCTTATATGTATATAGATAAAGTACAATTTTTTTTCATGAAACTATTTCTATAGTCTTGCTAGTTTCTCTGATCTCTATAGTTATTTATCCTGAGAGAGTTCTCTTATACTGGTTGTCTTTCTTATATTTTTAATTTCATAAGATCTGAGTAGTAAGGATTTTATAGGCTCTCCTTTATACTTAGGTGAAGTACCATAAGTAGTGTGGACATCCTTAGAAAAGGTCTCTTTCTTGATCTTCTGGATGAGCCAGTCTAATAGAGCTATGAAAGAGTAATTAACCCTAGTATCATTAATAGTCAGATTGTTTTTCTAATAGATAAGTTCTATGATCTTAAAATAGATATTCATTCTAGTAGCAAAGATCTCTAGTCCTCTTTATCATTCTTATAGAACTTCATATGGGCTAGTTTGTTCTAAATTTCTTATATATAGATTGTATTTCTAAACTTATTCAGTAGTAGGGTCTTGAGTTCTAATTCTACTATATAGTTATCTCAATCTGGTCTGTTTTATATAGAATTCTATCCACCTAATTGAGGGTGATCTTTTCAGGTTGCCAGATATTCCTCTAAGATATATCAGAACTTAGCTACTATTCTAGTAAAGAATGTTACAACTGTTTCTACTTAAGTTACTAATATAACATATAGTTATTAAAGGGGGTTATTATTATTATTAATGAGTATTCTAGTAAGTACTTAGTTATATATCATTCTATTGATTTATATAATATTTTATATCTATTATATTGATAAAGGTATTAATTTACTATTCTTTCTACTAAAAGTTGAAATTTATAAGATCTTGATAGATTTGTTCTGTTTAGTAATTTATCTAACTATTCTTGCTAGAGTTGCTAGCTGAGCAGTTAGAGTCTGAATATTGTTATCTATTATTATATTAATTACTAGTAGTGGGCCTATAGAAGTAGATTCTTCTGATGATTATTCTATCTACTATAGTTATAGTGCTATATAACTTGGGGTTACTTGGTTCTCAGAGATCAAATCAAAAAATCCTATAAGAGTGAATAAATCAAACTATAGTATAGATATCTGAGTTTGTTCTGAGGTTTAGTGGGTCTGATATTCTTAGTCTGGGGGTCCTTGAAAAATTTCTAGGCCTGCTGTTTCTTGTTGACTATTGTTAGATTAATATTTTGCAAAATTTTCATCTAAATCCTTTCTCTGATATAATAGTATATCCTTATATTAACTGGATCCTTCAAAAAGGATCTCAGTATCTGATTAGATAGATGGACCTACTTCTTGATTAGAGATTTGAGATAGATAGTCTGACTGCTTATTTTTATATCTTATAATAATATTAATATAGTATATAATTAATCAATAGTAGAGAGATATTTGGATAGAGATATAATAGTATATATTCAATATAATCTACTTTTTAGCTACTACTCTTGTTGCAGGAGAGACTGCTGAAATATAGTTTAAAAATTTCTAGATATCTATAATAGTAGATTCTAGAGTTCTGGTAGCCCCAATATAGTTATAGATAAGAATATTAAGCCTGTAGTAGCTACTTATATTTTTAAGATCTAGGTGATAGTTTCTAAAGACCTCATATAGGTCTTGGTATATTTGATTGACCAGTTGCTAGTATAGTTTTTGATCTGTATTATTATAGTACTACCTGAATCTGATGACTATTACTAGATTAGCTCTGGTTTATAGATCTATTCCTTAGTTATCTATAGTTAGTTCTGGAGTTACTTCTATTTAAGATTGATCTTAAATCCAACTTCATATAAGTGTGTTCTTAATTCTATCTTAGCTCAGTAAACTATTGTTATTAAGTTATAATAACTCTCTTTTAATCTGTCTCTTATCTACAGATAATTAGGATATGGTAGAGAGATTAAAGACTTAGTATACAAGTATTATAAGAAGCCTTCAGTGTGAGAAAGTGCTTGCTTAAAAGTAGTTATAGTAGCAATACTCTTCTTTATAATTATAGTTATAAGAGACTTATTCTTTATCTATATATAGACTGAATTTATCTTAGAATTCAGATTTAATAAGAAGTTTTCTTAAGTCTTTAGATTTTATATATCAGTCTTTAGTTCTGATAGAAGTTAGTTAGACTTCTAGAGTTTAGTCAGAAATATTAGAGTTACTTAGATATCATTACTAAGACTTAAGAGAATATATATATATAGAGGAGAAACTTGATTCTTATATCAAGAACTGAACTAAAACTACTTTATTTTAGATGAAAATATTGAGAATATTTAAACAAGTTGACTAAGTAATGGTTTACAATTCCAGGCTAAGTATGAGTGACTAATTTGATAACTATAGATGATCTTTATAATCAGAACTTTTGTGATTAGAACTTTTATAATCAGGATAACAAATAAATTATTAGATAATATTACTGTAGTAGTTGTTATAGTACTGAGTATTTAGAGATAAGCTAGATGTCATTTTCTATATTATTTTATAATTTATATTATTTGCATCTTGCTTATTTATATGTTGTTCATTTATAATAGTATTATTTATAATATTATTATCTGTAATATAATCACTCATTATATCTCATCTGTATACTCATTCTTATTCTATTATAGCATATTATATATTTATAATATCATTACTTATCAGGTCATATAATTGCTATTTATAGTATATTACAGATATAATTTATTATAAAAATACTTTAGTAATAAGAGTGAATAAATCTCAGTCTGAATAGTTTAAGCAAAAGTCAATTATTTGATATACTTAGGAGAAATACTTACCAAAAGTCACTTGATCTAGAAAGGATTGCAATACTTAAAAGAAATATCTGCCAATAAGTCACTACTAAGAAGTTGTGGACTCTATTCATATTCTAGTTTACTTTTTAATATAAAGAAGAGAAGTTAGTTATCTCTTACCTAAGTTAGTTAATCAGATATATCTTTATAGTAAACTTTTTCATATAAATAAAGTAGTTGATTGATGTAACTTTATTAAGAGAAGTCTGCTGATTTTAGTCTATTTATCAGATTAAGTCTAAATTTAAGAAATCTGTTATTTTTTATCTATATACTTGCCAGACAAAGTCTAAATTATCTACTCAAGTTCAAGTAAAGAACTTAGCTATAATATCTAAAGATATTTGCCATATTATATATATAGAATCTATATCATTCAAGAAGTCTACTGAATTTGTTATATTATACCAAACTATATCTAATTAGAAAACTGCTAAAATTATCTATATTACTCAAACAAGAGAACTTATACCTATTATTGAGAAAATTCTAAACATTTTATTTTTTTTTGACAAAGTAACTAAAGACTCAGGCTAATCTATATACATAGTAGCTCTAATCTTATAATTTGTCTCTATTGAGCTAATATATTATACTATAAAGAACTCTCTACTAAGTAAATTATAAACTAGATTAGCTTAGATAGATATTAATAAAAACATTTACCAAATCTTTTAATATGTCTTTTATATTATCTCTAATCTCAACTTTATATAGACAGTAGGTTTTCAACACACCCCTTTCACTGATAACATTTAGGTGATACAAGACTCAGACAGTGCTTTTTACAATATTTTTGGTGATAGACAACTATCAACATGGATAGCAATGATTGAACTAGTGAGCATACTGGCCAGGGAGACAGTAGTGCCTTTGGCTAACAACAAGTAGGGAGGAGGGGAGATGGTTTGGGGATGCCAGGGGCCTCGATGGCTGGCCGAGGCACTGGTGGTAGAGGGAGGAGTGGCCTGAGGCAGCAAGAAGGGGAGAGGTTGACCTTTGCTGATAAGATCAAGATAGGGCTGAATAGTCTCTGGTCTGGATGGTTGGCTGGGCCTATAGAAGGCATCGATGGCTGCTGCTGGGGGACAGGGAGGAGTGCCCAGGGGAGTGTCCAGCAGTAGGAGAGAGGGGGGAGTAGGAGCTGGAGATGTGACTATTGATGGAGCTGTAACTGAGGATCTGGCAAAAAATCCAAATGTGATGACAGTTGATAGTTTAGAATAGAGGGTGGGCACGAGGCCTGGGGACCTGGTGGATGGGGTGATGGGTATGGTATCAGCACTGTTACTCAAGAAATTGAGGTCAGAATTTACTATCACAATATGTTTCAGGGACTTAATGGTGACTGCAAGAATGATCTTGGGGCTGGTGATACAGAAGGTGAAAGGAGCAGTGTCAGTGAAGTTTTTGAAGGGGAAAGAAGGGGTCTAGGTGGGGTTCAAGGAGGAAGGAGCATTGCTGACTGCCATGGAGAAGGGGGTAACAATGGGTGGGGTTGTAGTCCCTATGACAAGATGCATATACTGGAACCCCTGAGTGATGTAGTTAACAGTATTGGATCTTTCTATGGTGTCAAGGGAGAGGGCCAGAGAGTTAATTGTGGAGGCAGTCAAGGAGTATGGGGAGATTGTGGATGTTGGGTTCAAGGTCTGGAAGAGTATAGAGCTCCAGACTGGTGACATCGATATCTGGGTGAGGCTGGCTGGAAGGGAGAACATGAGGAAGACAAGGGACTGGCCAGCGACTCTGAAGTGGGGACCAGTGGAGTACAAGGTCACATGGGTAAAGGGGACTCAGGAGAAGGAGGAAGACTTGCTTAAGGCTCTGGAGGATCTGGCAGGAGCAGTTGAGAGGAGGAGATTGGCTTGGAAGGAGTATGAGGTCAAGACAGTGGTAGAAGTAGTTGATGAAAAGAGGGTCAGGATGGATCAGGTGATCTGGGAGAAGATGCAGGGGAGGAGAATCCAGAAAGAGCTACTGGTGAATTTGGGAGGCAGTGGGGCAGGCAGCAGTACAGGAGATGGGAAAGCAGGATTGCAAGAGAGTATCTGGGCAGAGAGAAGCAGGATGGCCCAAGGTGGAGTACAGGATGGACCAAGAGAGGAGAGGGAAGGTGGTGTGGAGGCAGATGCAGAAATGAGCAAAGGAGTTCACCCTCAGTATAGTGTCCCAGGTGGGGCAGGGGGGGAGGAGGAGTTACTAGATATACCAGATGAGGAGTAGGATGAGTCAGTGAGGAGGAGCACTTTGGTGGACCCAGAGGTGGGGGATGGTTGGGTCACCCAGGGTGTGGTGGAGGTAGTAGATGAAGAGAAGTGGCTGTAGAAGACTCTGGAAGAGGTGACAGCAGAGAAGCTGGGGGGAGAGACCTTCCA
The DNA here is from genome assembly GCA_003990745.1 of Jimgerdemannia flammicorona. Taxonomy (NCBI): domain Eukaryota; kingdom Fungi; phylum Mucoromycota; class Endogonomycetes; order Endogonales; family Endogonaceae; genus Jimgerdemannia; species Jimgerdemannia flammicorona. The sequence continues at coordinate 10,423 of RBNI01000724.1, read as the reverse complement.
GGTTATGGAAGAGAGGCATTGGGAGGAAATCCTTCAGGGTGAGGAGGTATTGAGGAAGGTGAGGAATGAGATCCTAGTGGTCCTCTTGGAATCAGTTGATTACCAAGTCAATGATCAGAGGGAGAAGGAACTTAGGGGGATTGTGAGTGACCGAGCAGTATACTTGTGGGGCTTGAGGAAGAGATTGGAGAAGTGGCGAGCAGTCTGCATAGACTATTGGTCAGAGATAAAGATGGTGGATGGGGTGGAATGTCAAGAAATCTTGGAGGCATTAGATGCTCAGACTGTTATGGAGGGTGACTTGGAAGCAGAGTGACACTTGGATCTGACTGGAGATGAGATGAGCATGGAATACTAGGCTGGGATCTCAAATTCAAACATTTTTCAATATGAACAATATAACTAGAATATTCTCTTTGAACATAAATGGACTATGGGGGGTAGCTAGAAGGAAGTACATATTTAGATGGCTAAAGAGACTGGATGCAGATCTCTTCTTACTGCAGGATGTCTATTATGAGGTAGATGTAGACTTACAGGATTAGACTAAGGAATGGGGGGGGGCTGTAGTATGGATAGGGAGGGTGGGTATCCTCATTTGGAAGGGGATGGGGGATATTGGGGACATTGGACATTGGGGGTCTCAGTTGGTATAGAGAGTGTGAAAGAGGCCTGGATGGAGCCCATTGACAGTTAGATTGTATTACTGCCCAGTAGAGGTGGATTGGATTCACAGTTTGAAAGAGGCCGGGGTCTTGAATGAGGTTGGGTTTGATTGCCTGAGGGGTGACTTCAATATGGTATGAGATAAGAGGATGGATAGAACAGATGGAGGAAGAGGAATGAGAAGCAGGAGTGATGGGTTAGATGACTGGTTGGAGATAGAGAGGCTGAGTTCTTTAGTTGATTCAGGGAGACAGTTTTGGAATGATCATCAAATTTATACTCACTGGGCAGCAGGGCTGGACTCAAGGATTGACTGGATATTGATGACAGAATACTGGGGAGTAGATGTCTGGACAATGCTGGAGGTGGTTTGGTGTCTATGGTCAGATCACTGGAGTCTGTTAGGAGGAGAGAGGTTTGGGGAAAGTGGGGATGGACCTGGATATTGGTGACTAAATTCTTCTTTGTTAGAGGATGGGGTTTTATGGGCAGACTGGGAAAAGGAGGTTGTTGGGAATATTGGGAGGTGGCAGGACCAGAGTCTAATAATTGGGGACTACTGGAGGAGGCTGAAAGTGAGTACTCAGGGGTACTGGAGGGAAGCAGGGAAAGGAAGGTGTGCCCAATGGTGGCAGAGAGTACTATGGGCCTCATAGTGATTGACAGTACTCATGGAGAGATGGGCAGGGGTGCTAGAAGACTGAGAGGCAACTGACTGGTATATTGTGAGGATCCAGAAGGAAGTTGAGAAGCTTAAGAAAGTATTACAAAGAGAGAAAGAGGTGAGGCTGAAGGAGATGGTAGCATGGCTGAGATGGCAGAGGCTTGAGAAGGGAGAGAGACCTACTAGGTTTTTATTGCAGATGTTACAAGTATGGAGAATGAAGCAGCAGTGGGAGGGGGTTCTGGATGTGGATGGGGAGATGGTGGTGGGGACTCCGGCAATTCTGGGATTGCTGAGGACCTGTTGAGAGGATCTGTGAAGTGAGGAGAAAGGGGGGGAGGATGCTTTGAGCATTGAGAGGCAGCTGGAGGATTGGCATCTGGACCCTGCAATGGGCCTGGGGACTCTGGGGAATCCAGTGAGAGGAGAGGAAATTTACAAGGTTTTGACTATGACAAGTAAGGGGATGGCTCCAGGGGAGAATAGACTGCCCTGGGATTTTTGGAAGAAGATGGCTGGGGTGGGTGAGGTATTGGAGGAGATGATGGATATGTGTGGTGAGGTTCTTTGGTCTGGAACTTGGATTGGGGGTCAGTGCCTAGGGCTGATCTCCTTGCTCTACAAAGATAAGGGGAAGCAGGAAGATTGAAAGAACTGGTGGCCAATTATGCTACTCGACATGGACCACAAACTAGTGATGAAGATATTGGTAATGAGGCTGCAGAGAATTGCTCAGCAAGTACTTGGTGTAGAGCAATGAGGATTTGTCAGTGACTGGTTGATCCATGATGAGATGGCTTGAGTACATAGTGTGATTGAAGAGACCTGGGCTATAGAGGTGGATGGCCAATTGGTCTTTTTGGATCAGAAGAAGGCATATGATAGAGTGAGGAGGATCTGGTTGGAGGGAGTATTGAAATAGGTTGGTATTCCCCCAGGGTTCTGTAGGTTGTTGATCAGTCTTATGGAAAACAGTCAGGCTGCATTAGTTGTCAATGGCTATAGGGGTGTAACCTTTCCTCTTGGTTATGGGGTGCCATAAGGTGACCCTTTATCACCCATCTTATATGCCCTCTCCCTGGAGCCCCTACTGGATAGGATCCAGCATCGAATTGGGGGTTTGGACATTCTAGGGATAAATTGGAAGGTGGGGGCCTTTGTGGATAACATGGTGGTTGGACTGGGCTCATTGGCAGATGTGGGAGAATTACAAAGATCTGTTGAATGGTATGAGAGGGGCTCTAGTACTAAACTCAATTGGCACAAATGCGAGACTCTAGTGCTAGGTGGTGGAATTGTTGGTAGTAATGTAATTGGGACAGTGGTACCAGCAGGAGAGCTAGTTCACTATTTGGGAATCTACTTCTTGGTGTTTGGGTCACTTCTTTCCTGTGCTTGGTGGGATTAATGACTTCTGGAGTGGGGAAATGTGCTTCTGCAATGGGGTGGTTGGCATATATCCTTGGCAGGAAGAGTGATGGTGCTAAATGTATATTGGCTGCCAAAGCTGTGGTATGTGGGGTATCATCTGGACTTTCTAGCTTAGGTGGTCAGGAGGCTGTTGAAGATGGTGAGATCATGGATCTGGAGTGGGTAGCAAAGTCAGATAGGTTGGGAGGTTCTTACCCTACTAGTGAAAAGAGGCAGGCTGGGTCTAGTGGACTTTACCAAGCAGCTTCATTGCTTGAGAGCCTGGTGGCTGAGGAGGGCAAGCAAGCTGAGGGGTCAGGAGTGGGTACCACTCATGCAGAGGGTGTGAGAGACCTGGTATTCCCCTCATGGAGCTTCTGGTGACCTGCTTGTGATGGTGGCCATGGATAGGAGCAGGAGGATGCAGTATAAGGACTTTTGGTGGGGGGTGGTAGATAGTGCTAAGAGAATTGGACTTTGGTGGTGGGGTGATGAAGGAGAGAAAGATTGGGGACTGCAGATGTGGCAATGGGACAGGCTACTGCTGGGCAGTATTCTGGTGGAGGACTTCTAGCTTGGTGATGGCATGAAGTGTTTGTGGGGCTTAGGTGGGGATCTTTGGCCTGAAGCCTGGCAGAGGGTTGGAATTGGTAAGGAGTGGGACTGGAATGGTCTCTGGCTTTGGAGCAAGCAGGTGATACAGTGGCTGCCCCCCAAGTTCTGAGTATTATGGTGGCAAGTTCTATAGTGGAATTATCAGTCTAGACACTTGGTGACCAGTGGCATGCTTGAGTGTGAGGAGTGTTTCAATGTTAGACAGGAAGGAGGAGTGATACAAACACCTGAACATTGGCTTAGCAAGTGTGACATTTTGGGGGTATTTTGGTGGCATATTGTGGATCAGTTAGGGCTGCAAGCCCTGGAGGGAGAGGAAGGGAGAAGATGGGAAGAGCTCTGCTGAAGACTGGTCAGAGGGGTTGTAGATAAATGGCTGACCCTCAGTTGGGCTCTGGCCATATGGGTTGGGATGACTGGACATTGGGTACATGTATTTGAGGAGGGCCAGCAGATTGGGGTTAGAGTTAGGGTAGCATATTGAGAATAGTTATTACTGTATATTTTGAATGACTGGTGATAAGGGTGGGGGCCAGGTGGGGGGAGTCACAGGGGTTTAGTATAGTGTATCTCTCAGAAAAGTGGTGGAAGGATTCAGGTGATGGGCGACTAGGTTGTCCTCTGATAGGAGAATATGGAAGGAGGATAAGTAGATCCGAGGGGTATTAGTTGAGGGGTTGGAGTGATATTGTATCATTATTATTATAGACAACAGTAATAAAGAGAAGTCCAAGTAACTATAAAAAAAAAAAAAAAAAAAAAATAGACAGTAGGTTTTCAGAACCTCTTCTTCTCTAAAGTAGATAAACTTCAAGCAAGAGTAGTTATTAAAGTCTACTTTTAGATCTCTTTCAAAACTAATGATTGTGAACTCTATTAGAGCCTTATCCTGAATGATAATTCTGACTAATAGATTTAAGACCTCTCTAATCTATTTAAAGAATTACTTATTTAAATAGATATTTTAAGAAATAATAAATAAGTCTTCTATATAGATAGCTTTAACTATATCAGATAGTAATCACCAACTCCTCATTTAGATTAATAAGAACTATTTGCAGATCTTATTAATTTTTCTATACTAGATATTAATATACCTACAGATTTATTTAATAGTTATAGTAATACTAATAATGAGAATAAGAATTACATATTAACAAATAACTTTGATATAATAACTTTAATAATATACTATAAATGGTAATTATATAACTTAGCAATAATGTTATAAATGAATAATATATAAATAAGATGAGTTAAAATATAGAAAATAATATATCAAATATTCTGAATACTGAGCTACAACTTATACTATTATAATATATTACTTAACTAAGTATTACTTAGTAATATATTATTTAAAGATTTTGTTCTAAGTACAAATATATAGCATATTTGTTCTGAGAGTAAATAGAGTAGTTACATACTAAATTAGTTATATATACTTAGCCAAAATCTATAAAATATTACTTAACAAATATAAAAAAAAAATTTAAAATTAAAAAAAAAAATTACAGTCAAATTTGGCTATATTATATTATAGAATAAGAGATAAATATTTCCAGTAATTATATTTGAAATAAATTAGGTTTAGTTCAGTTTATATAAAGAAAACTATATATAAGTTCTCTATATATATATTTTTTCTAAGTTCTTAGTAATAATATCTAAGTTACTCTAACTTTCTAGCTAAACTCCAAAAGTCTAGCTAACTTCTACTATACTGAGGACTGATACATATATAAATCTAAAAAAAAAAAACTCTTTTAAATTTAAATATTAAGATATTTAGTCTATATATAGAAAATAAGTCTCTTGAGTAACTATAGTTATAAGAGAAGAATAATACTATTATTCTATTATAAAGAAACTATACTTTCTTAACTTAGTTAAAAAAGAAAAAGAATAATTAAAAGACTTCTTAATAATATATATTTATTATCTGTATTATATATCTAAGAATAAGCTTAAAATAATAATAAATATTATTATATTTAATATTGTTTATATAATTTACTACTATAAATATAGTTCTTACTGAGCCTCAAAGGCTAAAGAATATAAGGACTATTTGTTATACTATACTCATAATTCTTATAATAGCATATTACTTAAAGAAGATAATGATTAATTTACTAAAAGTATATCTATAGAATATTAATAGTTTTATATATATTTTGACTAAATATTTTAAATTGGTTTGAGTGAATATTCAAATAGTAGTAGTTATTTATTATTTAGCTTAAAAGTGAGAAATTTATCTTAAATTACTAGTTAATAAATACTAAGCTATAATATAGTAGTAGTTATTTAATCTGAAAAATATAATAGATTTCTTTATCTTACATTCTTAATAGAGATAAAATTAAAGTATATCTATTTATAAGCTTATTAGTTTTTTACTTTTAAACTATTTTAATCTGAGATTTATTTACTCTGAAGTTTTACTATATGATAACTAAGTTATAACTTCTTTTTATCTTATGACTTAAGATTTTTTACAATTATAAGTTTTCTTATAATTATAGAATTTTTTGTAATTATAAGATTTTATATATATATAAGATTAGATAACTACTAACTATAATATATACTATACTATATTAGAAATTAGATTTAAATCCTATAATCAAATATCTATCTTCTGATTCTTATTTTTAAATTGAATTAATTATTATATTATTTAAAAATATTAAATATAATAATAATAATAATAATAATAATAATAATAATAATAATATATATTATAAGTTAAATATTATAATATATCTGCTCAATGAAGATAAATTACAAAATCAGAGCTACTATATAGATTAGCTTAAGCCCACAGTTTCTTTTTTTATATATAGTAAACTCTATATTCTATAGATTTTTATTAGAAGAGAACCTAGACTATATAGACCAAAACTCACCTCCACTCTCTTTTGAATACTATACTTCTATTAATCTAGACTTACTATTATTCAGCAGCTCTACTATATCAGGTATAGTAGAGCTAAATAACCTACATCTTATTCTATATACTATACTCTCTCTACTACTAAAGAGAAAATAACTATATACTAATAATTAAAAGTATATATTTAAAACTCTAATATATACTCCTTTCTCTACTATCTTATTAGTTATAAGGTTTGGTAGATAATCTTCTAAATCTACTTTTTACAACTTATATCTCCTTTATCTTAGATTGGTTTGCTGTATCTATTACAGAGTAGTAGGAGAGAGACAATGGTGATGAGTTGCCCCTTTATTGGTTTCAGATTAGTGTTTTCTCTACTTTTTCATAATTTCTGATATCTTCAGCTATATCTGGAGTATACTTATTTTGGTACAGCACTTTTTTCCTTTTGTTATTATTAATAAGATATCATCTAATATATTACAGACTATATATAGAGTTAGTTAACCTTAGACATCAAGTATCAGTATAGATTATCTATAGGTCTCTAGTTTCTATAGTAGAGTCCTTTGAGCTTTAGTGAGCTTCTCAGTAAGTATAGTTCTGATATAGATAACTGCTTTTCAGAAGGAGTCAGAATAGGAGAGAATATAGCCATTATAGATAGAAAAAAGGATGATTACAGTATACCAGTAGAGTGTCAGGCTGAGGGCAGTCATCAGAGCTAGAGCAGATACTACATCAGTGGGGCCTTCTGATTAATATAGAGTAGTTAGGTGGTAGATATTACTCTTGGCTACTTTTGGCAATTCATAGGGTTGGGCTCTAGTTATTGGAGGTAATTAGAGGGCCTGAGGCTATCTGAATCAGACATCTTAGCTATACTCAACTAGAACTAAAAGCTGATATAGTAATATTATTAAGATCTACAGACTTGAGCAGTAGAGTATTGGAGGTCTTCTCTTACCTTATATATAAGTTTTCTACTTATCTCATTAGAGAGAATCAGATCCTATTCACTATTCTATACTTTGAGGAGGATTTTTCTTTACCTGTTGCTCTTCTTGGGACAGTGGGGGCTATATATTGGCTTAGGTATAGCCTTATACATATATATGTTGAGATTTCAGATATATATCTTTAGCATATATTTATTACTCTCTAATAGTAAGAAGAGTATGGTATGCAGAATGAGATATAGGTAACTTTGCCCTATTATATCTGATATAGTTGAGCTGCTGGACAATAGCTAGTCTAGGTTTAATGAGGGTATAGTGCTCAGTAGATAATGTGGGAGAGTTTTGACCTATATATTCTAGGTTCTCTTCCAATAAAATCTGTGAGACTTTGGATCTATTAAATATATATATAAATATATAAGACTATACTAAAGCTAGATAACAAAGTCTCTGCTACTCTAAATAAAGCAATAGATAAAGAAAAACCCCCAAAAGATATAGAACAGTGAATAGAATCTGGTTCTCTCTAATGAAGTAAGTGAAAAACTTATATATAGAGCAGGAGATATTCTACTACTCAAGTCTACAGGTCTTAATTATATCACTATATCAGCTCTTAGTTCTAGTTGAGTATAGTCTAAACATCTGATCTAAGTAGCCTTGGGTTCTTTAATAACTCCAAATAACTAGAGTCTAATCTTATATATATTATCAAGAGCTATAGAGAGTGATATCTATTATCTAATCACTCTATATTAATTAAAAGACCTCACTGATATAGTGCTTACATCAATTTTAATGATTTACTAGTCTAGTATCTGACTGATTTACTATAATCACTCTTTTATCTATCTGTAATAGTTATTTTCTCTCTTATTCCAATACCACTTAAAAAGTAGTTATCTATACTAGAACTATAATTACTAAGAAGCTTACCAAAACTTAAAAAGCCTACTATAGATACTAAGAACTTATTAAAATCTTTACTGACACTTGATGTCCAAGGTTAGTTAACTCTCTACATAGTCTAAGACATATATATTGAAATAATATCTTATTAATAACAATAAAAAGAAGAAAATATTATATCAAAACAAATATATCTCAGATGTTATCAGAAGTACTAAAAAAGTAGAGAAAGTATTAATCTGATATCAATAAAGAAATAACTCATCACTATTATCTCCCTTCTACTGTCCTACAACTGATACAGCAAATCAACCCAAGGTAGAGAGGATGAAAGTTAGGAAAAGAGAACTCAGAAGATTGTCTACCAAAATCTTATGACTATTATGATAGCAGAGAAAGGAGAGCCCTCAGTTACTTTGTTAAAAAGCAACCAAATATTTAATAGTTTCTCTCAGAAATAGATACAAGTTCTTTGTTTTATATAATATAGATAATTTTAGTAATTTTTTAATTAAATAGTAATTTTTTAGATAGTGTGGAATTTTTTTTTAAATGGTGAGTAATATAGATTCTTTCTGAATTAGCAGATAAGATATAATAGAATTCTCTTCTGATCTATCTGGTAAGTGGATCAAAAATATAGTAGACTTCTTTATATCAAAAAGTAGACTAGAGTATAAATTATACATTAAGCTCACAATTTTCTAAAAGTAACTTTAAAGTAGATATTTCTTCTAAGTATTGTAATCCTTTCTAAATCAAGTAGCTCTTAGCAGATATATCTCTCAAAGTATAGTAGTCAGACTTGTCTTTTGCTTTTTGGTTTCAAATTCAGACTAAGGTTTATTTACTCTTATCTTTGGAATATTTTATATAGTTGTAGTTACTATCTGATTTTTTTTTTTTTTTTTTTTTTTAGTTACTTAGACTTTGCCATTTATTACCAATCTATCACATAAATTACATTATTCCCTCCTATTACCCAATACCTCTGGGGAGCCCCCCTCTTATACTCTCATACTTGAAAACTACCTTACTACCCACTACTCCAACTTTCCCCTTACTCTGTCCATAGATTTTCTTCACCAAACAGTACTGTCAACCTCTCTGCAGACCCTATCTCAGTCACCAGCCTGTCAAGATATCCTCTATCAACCCTTTCTATCTTACTAACTACTCTCTCAAGTTCAAATACTTACTCTTCTCAAAAACAAATAGCCAGTAATCTGTCAGTCCCACCTATACTGCTAATATCCAATCCAAAGTCAGCTACTTCTTCTCTACCCCTCCCACTAATTTATCCCTCAGATTCTCCCATCAACCTTGCTCACTATCTCTCCTATACATAGTACCCAATTTATTCTTGACTATTAACCAGAATTCACCAAGTACCTTGCACTCTCCCAGCCAATGTTCTGGTATCTTAGTTGCTATTTGATTACTATATAGCAAACTATAGATTGCTATTTTTGATAATATTTAGCTATTTCTGTTAAAAATATATATCTCAAATTTTAGTATAATATATTAGCTAGGAATACTAATCTCAAATTTTGATATAGTATACTAGTTAGGAATACTTTGTATCCTTATTTGACTATCTGGGTTATTTATATAAGTTGATACAGTAGAGCAGTCCTAGTTATCTAGTATATCTGATATAATATATAACTAAATTATAGTAACTAGTTTAAATAATAATTTGGTATATTTCTCTACTAACTTATCATAATATATTTAATTAAATTAATTAATTTAAACAAGAATATATTAAAAATATTTTTAAAGTTTAATTTAAAATAAGAAATTTACAAAATAAAATATTAACTTAATAAGTAAAGTAATATATATTACAACTACCTACATCTGACAATCCCCAACTCAGTAGTACCAAACAATATGTCATATAATATGTGCTAAATCATCACAACAAACACACCCTGCCTCATCACCCAAACACATATCCTCCGGTCTCCTCTGCAAACACTTTCTTGGTATCCACACGGCTCCCAAGCTTCGAACACAGCAAGAACGCGCCGGACAACTTCCTGTGCAGTGAGTATGTCTCGTCTGGTGGCGGGGTGAGGCGGTGGCGCATCATCACGGGGATGATGTCGCGGACGCGCGCCGTCACTGTCTGCGTCCCAAAGTCGTACACCGCTGGGCCGTCCTGCCGGAAGGGTTCACCGAGCGTCATGACTGAACTGATATGCGCGTTGCGCATGAGCTTTGTGGAGAGAGAGTGGGCCAAGTTGGATTGGCGTTCTATTGCAAGCATCCTCCCGTCTTCAAAAAAAA
>RBNI01000723.1:0-27497 GCA_003990745.1 Jimgerdemannia flammicorona | reverse complement strand
AACCCATATCCTTAGAGTGAATAAAGCCTCAGTCAGTTTATGTTTAAAAGTAAAAAGGATTACAAAGAAACCACTGCCTCCAAGAGACCAGATAAATTCTGAGAACAAGATAACAACCTAGAGCAACGGATCGCTCGGAAGTTTGAGTTAAAGAATTTTCTCTTGCCATGGAAAGAAAATGTTACCCGACCGCCGCCATTCGACCGCCATTCGAGACCCGAGACCCAGCCAAGGATTCAAGACCACGACCGCCGCGCATTTAGACCGCCATTCGAGATTCGAGACCTGGAAACCCAAGGATACCCAGCCAAAGGATACTAGACTGCCAAAGACCGACCTGCCAGCCTACACGAACAACCGCCCAGAACCTTTCAAGTTAACAAGTCAAGATGGACGAGCGAGCCGTCAACCTCCGTTTTCTGACCTACTGCACCACGAACCGTTTAAAGTCAAGACCGTCACTGAGTTTGCCACCAAGTTAATCGCCATCAGGAAACTTAGTCAGCATAATCACTGCCCTTATCCACTAAGCAATTGAGCCACCGTTGAACAATCGAAGTCCCGCTATTATCAATTACCGCATGAATCGAACAACCTGTCATATGACCATCGACCCGCGAACGTCACCAACGCCTTCAGTTATATATCGCGTGCTTCACCAAGTGGCACCTTGAGTCGTGCCTGAAGAGCATCGGAAAAGAACTAGGGATACAAACCTGACGTCACAATAGATATATCCAATATACCATATTTAGTTATAGTCTCAAATATGTATAAATACTCTCTATACTAAGTGTATTAACCTCAGCTCTGCTTTCTCCAAATATAATAATAAAGTAATATTCTTATTACAGAACTCTCAGATCTGACTTGTTAATAATTCCAAGTCTGATCAATTTGAGATATAAGTATAGTACTTCTATCAGTATAAGAATTCAAAAGTGATATCTAGACTCTGCCACAATAGGTAATTGGAACTCAGTACTTTCTTAAGAACTCAGAACTTAGGACCAATAGTTATCATTGACTATTTACAATGTATTAATTCTATTAGCATATAGTTTTATTATAATACATAATCTATGCAAGTTCAATAAAATAGTTTGCTTCTTTTTCTCTCATATTTACAATAATTATTATAAAGATTATTAGATCTTAGTCATATGGTGGGCATAGCATATATATATGTTAGCTCTTTCTAGCTTTATTTGAGTGTTTTCCCTATAGTGGCATGACAGGGCTCATAATTTATATTAAAATATCTGCAGAATGTATACGAAGAAAACAACATCTTTATTGAAGTTATAGGTTATGCAATTTTATGTACTATGATTGTTGATATCATGTAAGTTAAGCCACAAATTATCAAGTTGTAGAAAAATACTGAATTACAACAGGGCTTGCCTCATATATACTGAACTCCGATAGTCATGTTGGGCCTATGTCAATTTTAGTTTTGGATCTAATGGGCCGCTCAGAATGAGGACAAATTCAAATTTTGATTGGCTGGCGGAAAGATTCCTCTAGGAGACGATTATTGTACACATTGAAGGATACTTATAGAGACACCATTTGATAATTTGTGTCGGTTTATGACCCCATGACGTGAACTTTGCTCCGGACCCCGCTTCCTAGTTCACGGATAGATGTAATATTTCTGGTCGTTAATCATTAGCCAATAGCCATTCTTATGATGTTAGTTGATTTATTTATTTTATTTTTGTCTTAGTCTTCTCTTCATCACAAAATCCTGGTACCATACATTGGGTGCCTGCGCCATACATTTAGTATATACATGTGAACATATGTATATATGTGACGTGGATTGTCTTTTGGCCTAAGGAATGTGCCACATTAGGAATGTGCTCCCTCCGCCCCTCCGACACATGCAACAGGCTGCATATGCACGTGCGCTTTTATAGTAAGGTTTTTTTTTTTTTTTGTTTCTCGACGTATACGGGTGCACGTTGTTTACGTCCAGCTTTAAAGGGGGTCTGCAATATTTTCATTTCCAACATGGCATATTATTCCGTCTCTCTGATTGCAATAACGTGCGTATGCATGCAGTACGACAGAAATGTAGCCAACAGTGCTGTAGTTCGAAGTGTAATGGGTGCGAAATCGCAGCTCTCAACAATTTTGTGTCCGCGATCAAACTCCAATGGATTACGCCGGAAAACAAATAAAATGAAGCTTGTGTGATGCACGAGGTTGCTAGATCGTTAGCCGAAAATGTAATAACTTGTATTATAGGATAAATAAACCCAAGGATCGAACGCAATCGTCGGGTCCGTATCCATCCTATAGCAATATACCGCTGTCTTTGTTGCATAAAGTTTAAATACTCATGAATAAACGGAAGTTTTTGCATAAAAAAGCCAAGTACGGTTCAACCGCGACGAAGGATACCCTACCAGCACCAGTCTTATTATAATAACCACTAACTACAATCATTGCAAGGACAACTTTAAGAATTCTGTGGTGATCAATCCATAATGGCTTACCGGCGAATCGTACCCATGCCACAAAAAGACTCCAACTTTTCCGAAATATCTCTTTATTCCTACCCCGGCATACCCTCGAATGACACCGAAATCGATCATACAACGTTGAGTCAACTTACCGACGCAAACGGCACAACGCAACGGTCGGAAGCAGAAATTCTCACGGCCAAACTGGACCGGTATAAAGACTGTACCAGGTGCTCAACAAGAAAGAGGCGATGCCTCGTACACGCCGCCACCACCACCAACAAGCCGAAACGAATCGCGCCCGGGAAAGCGTGTGCTTGGTGCAGGATGGACAAGAAATCATGTCGTGACACGCCTTGCACTCGTTGCAACAAATCCCGCAGGATTTGTTTTGGAGACGATAATTTTTGCAGCCTCATTGTATCTTCGTTCAACCGATTGGCGTCCACAAACGAAGGCGATGTTAAATTGGCGCTCAACAACATCCAGGAGATCTTCGACATCGGTGAACGATCCCGTCATCGCTACCGCGAAGGTCGTGACCGCTACAAGGAATGTATCAACGAGTGCGGGGGCTTGCAGAAACTTCGCGATCTCAAGCAACGCATGGGATGTAGCTGGCGTTGGAAGGAACAGATCCTGGCCGTCTTTAAATTGATTTACGGTGACGTTTATGACATATATGCCGATCTTTTTGCGGGCGAGGATTTTGTTACCGACGATTACTCTTCCTTCCAGCAATATGTCATCGAGGAAAACTTACGCAATTATCCAGAGAATGGGTCGATTGCGTCGACGGTCTAGAATATATTTATTTTATTCATTCCGCAGTATAGTTAGCCGTCGCAATCTCTAGTATCGTGACATCACTATATTTTATATAAATACCCTAGCACTTTGTCTGAATAAACAAGTCGAACGCTCAGTACAAATACTGAAGGTGATGAGATTTTAGTTTTGGAAGCGTCGGTTGAGCCTGTCGGTTAGGGAATCATTGCATACATTTCACATGTTAGCCAGGAGTATTCCACAGTCTCCGAACCCCTTTCGGCTGCTACTAACCACTCAAACAAAACCCTGCCATAAAACAAGAATGGCCCTGGTCCGTGCCATCGAGCTGATTGGCCGGTGGAAGATTCCCGAAATGGCCACGTGCTTTTCTTGAAACAAATACCTGGAGCAGATACACTACCAGAAAATTTTTCGTGATGTTATATGCTCTGTGCTCTTTCTTTATTCTGGTAGGTTTATTTGAAATGCCGGCGGGTGATACACTGGATGATATGATACAAAAAAAATACCCACTGACTTTTTTTTTTTTTTTTTATATTCTTTTATTTAGGTTCCCAAGTGACAATCACCGACTACGAACTGGCAGAGACCTTCCTTGCAAAACCGATCCTATTCAACGATATAAACAGGTTCTGATGGTGCTTGTAAAAACGCAATTGTCGGGTCCGTGTCATCGAGCTGATTGCCCAATGGCAACCCACCCGGCGAATCCTGCCCATGGCTTAACAAGTCTTGACAACTTCCTCAATATCAATTCCAGATGCTCCGAAATATCCCTTTATTCCAATCCCTCTTACCTTTGTTGCCCCTTTCCCACATGCTCAACGACCTTCAGTAATACAGAAAATCTTTAAGCTCACCTGATGCTAGAACCTCACGTCATAGCAACAACCAATGCCATTTGGGTCGATGGAATTACACCTCTCCCGTAATCTAATAAATTTTGGGAGAGAATATAATACTAGATATATATTCCCAAGTGCACATCAACTTGCAACCCCTCCCCGGCGTACACTCGAACGACACGCCATTTCCCCGACGCAAACGGCACAGCGCAACGATGTATCCGCTCAACAAGAGAGAGACGATATCTCACACACACCACTGCCACCACCAAACCGAAACGAATCGCACTGGGGAAAGCGTGTGCTTGGTACAGGATGGATAGGAAATCATACGGTGACACACTTTGCAGTCGTCGTAACAAATCCCGCAGGATTTGTTTAGGAGACGATAATTTCGTAGCCTCATTATATCTTCGTTCAATTGGCGTCCACGAACAAAGGCGGCGCTCGACATCATCAAGGAGATCTTCGAGATCGATGGCCGTTCCGGTCATCGCTACGGTCGCGATGGCAGTAACCGCTACGCAGAATGTTATACAGAAACTTCGCGATCTCGTGAAATGCATGGGACATAGCTGGCGTTGGATGAAACAGATCCCGGCCGTCATTGAATTGATTCGCGATGATATTGACACCATATATGCCGATATTTTTGCGGCCGAGAATGCCGTTACCGACATTACTCTTCCTTCCAGCAAGATGTCACTGAGGAGGGGGTTTTACAATATTCCACATGATTTCGATTCCGTGAGGCGGACGGTCTAGAACACATCTATTTGTATTCATTCCGCAGAATACCCAGCAGTATATATCGTGACATGACAGCATTTCATATAAATACCCAGTACTTTGTCTGAATAAACGACAAGTCGAATACTTAGTAAAGCCTGTGCCCGTTTCGGGAATACGACGGTTGGAGAGTACAGAGCGCAAAGTTGTCAGAAGTTCTGTCCTTCAAGAACCATTAACTAGCCCACAATAAATATTTGGGTGTAATGACTATTCGTTGAAGTTCATCGTTAGCCAATTCATCGCATACTGATACCGGTTCGCGTCGTGAGTTAAGTTCTACTCAGTATCCTTCATTTTACCTTATTTATTTATTTATTTTGAATTTGTGCCAAAAAAATAAAAGCTAACAAGCGAATGATTAAATCTCCTTGTCTTTTCGTCAATTTAAATTCGGTCCATGAATGACACTCCAAACACTCCCAAATTGTTGAAGCGATCTCAATGTTACTACCACCGTTATTCTTCCTTTATAGGCTATTAAGTTTGTGTGGTTGCGTTGGCAGCAATATTCATGTCGCATCACGTTGAATTTGTATATGGGGATATATATATACCGAACTCCGGCTGCCGTTTTGGGCTTAGGGCGATGTTGGATGTTCTAGTTTCGAATTGTCGGACATGTCTGTAAGTCAGTGTGGTGGACTGAGGTCTTGAGGAATCATCCATACTTACTTGGCACAAACAGTGTATTCTCTGGTCTTTAATCATTAGCCGATGGCCATCTCGTGGTATTAGTTTGTCTTGTCTTGATTCGTGCATAGAAATGATAATAATGTGCCTTATGCCTTGCTCCTCCATCCCATGACCGCTTAATACTAAAAAATAGCACTGCGGTGGGAATAACTGCGAAGAATTCGTTTGTTACTGTCCAATCAACTTCGAATCGTGTGAGGTTTACAAAAAGCCCTGTCCAATAAATGATTGCCTAAAACTACACATTTTATCCATTTGATGCTGGCTGAAAGGCTAAAAGGCATTTTTTACGACCTGAAGCTTTGATATATATTTATTTATTCATTTATATAAATGATCTACGTGACCGAAACCCCATGTAGCCTAGTTGGCGGATAGCTTGTGATATGTCAGAACGGCTAAATGGCGTTATACCAATAGTGTGAACCTCTCCGCTTTTCCGCAGTTACTGTTACTGCTTGCAACCAATAGTCTTGAGAGCTAATTCGCTGGTACAAGCTTATCCAAGTTGTATAAATACCCAATACATGATTCAGAGTTGAACTTAGCGCTATGAAGAGTCAGGTGAATTTTGAAAAAATGGACTATAGCCAATACATTATTTATTTATTTTTTACAGAGAAGCCCTCAATAACGCTGGCAAAACGCCAGCTTTTAATTCTGACGCTCACCAAGACGGCGCCTGCCTGCTTTCATATGGAGGGCATCTGGACAGGTCGTTCATATGAAAGTCGGAGGATCATCGTGCCACAATATGTGAACGCGACCTACCTCAGGCTCACCCATCTTAGACTCGAAAAAAAGTGTCACCAAAGGGCGCATTCCAAAACGTGGCGGAGCATATTTTTTGTCTCCTACCTTGAGAGTTGGGCTCCAACCTAACGTACTGGCCACATTGCTTTTCGCAGCCGCGGTTTGACGCCTCCCCCAGAGAAATAACAAGGAACAGAGGCATACCAAGGAACCTCCCATCCCCGTACCGCGATGTACGCACGAAAGCGGTTTTGAAGATTGTGGAGCGCAAGACCTGGTGCAAGGCGGTGGCTGAAGGATGGGGATTTGGTTCAATCATTCATATATTAACATACAAATTCCAAAAAAAAAAAAAAAAAAAAAAAGCTACGTTTCGGTTTGTTGGTGATGGTGGCGGCGTGTACGGGACATCGCTTCTTTCTTGTTGAGCAGCTAGTACACTGTTTATACGGCTCCGGTTTTGCGGTAAAAATTGCTGCTTCAAATTGTTGCACTGCGCCGTTTGCGTCGAGGGGTGACGAGAAAAGTTGACTCAATGTTGTATGATCGATTGGTGTGTCGTTCGAGGGTACGCCGGGGAGGGATTGTAAGTTGACGTGCGCTTGGGGATACATATTTGTTGTCTATCCTCTCATCAAATTCACCAGATGATGGAAGAGGAATAATTGTATCGACCCAAACGGAATGGGTTGTTGCTATGATGTGAGATTCTAGCATCAGGTGAGCTTAAAGATTTTCTATATTACTGAAGGTGTAGGAAAGGGGCAGCGGAGGTAAGAGGAATAGGAATAAAGAGATGTTTTGGAACAGCTGGAATTGATATTGAGGAAGTTGTGCGGGAATAACAAGTCTTGTTGAGGCATAGGTAGGATTTGCTGATAAGCCATTATTTGTGAATGTAGTGGTTATTTCAATAATACTAGCGCTGTTAGAATTGTTAGAGTGCTCTTCTATCTGCCTGAAGCGGTTGGGGGTATTTATACAACTTGGATAAGCTTGCACCAGCAAATCAGCTCTCCAGACTATCCCTTATGACGATCCTGTTCATCCATAGTTACACGTTTTGATACTAGTTTTATTCTAAAAACTCAAAATCTGTATAAATAATTTGCAGGCAAATTTGCCTGCAAGTCTTAATAAAGGATAGTAACTGAAAGATTGATAGATTGGTATTATGTTCTGGCCATTGGACAGGGCTTTTTGTGAAATAATTTATTGGGCTTTTTGTAGAACCCATACGATTCGCGCCTTTGTACGAGGGTTTCACCGGGTCACAATCTCATGATCGCGATGATCATTGCGGGATCGGCATTACCCTCAGTAATTCACACTTGCAAACGAACTACAACATTGACAATTAGTTATTTATTTATTTTGTTTTTTTTTAACTGCATGCATGCCATTCCTGCATGCAAATTATTGTAATCAGAGAGGCAAAATAATATGCAATGTTGTAAATGCAGATATACAGGCCCCCGCGTTGATCTATGACAGAGTTTAGCACGCAGGAACTCCCTGGAGGGGATGGAAGGGAGAAGAGCACGAAAGTAGTATAGCATTGTTTAGAAGCACACGCACCGCATATGTAACCTCAACAACTCGATTCAATAACGATCGTGCTCAATTGGCATGTTTGCTAGCCGTGGCGAAATAACTAACCATTTGAGGGATGAACCATGCGAGCGCAGGTTGACATTGAGTCATGGTCCTTATTTGTTGTCGCCTTGGCTTCATGCGCACGGAACAATGCTCGTACTCCTTGACATCGCGAAAAACCTTACTAAACTTGAGATAAATAAAGCGCACGAGCATGTGGCGAACACCAATCATAACACCTTTCTACGTGTGTGCTTGCTGCTAACCCTTTCCGAGACATGCCGCCAACTCACGCACAATCACGGACATTCACTGCTTTTGGTTTCATGGCACATTGTCTGCGCCGCCAACAGGGACTATGGGGAACTATTAAGCGGCCATGTGATGGAGTTTACATAATTGACGCTTGAGCCATACTTTCTTTGGTAAAATAACTAGAAACAACCAAGACAACAATAAACTAATATCACGAGATGGCTACCAGCTGGTCCCGACTGACATGCCAGTGCCTCCGTGAATTAAACATGTATGATCGCGAGGGCAATGATTCCTCCTCCGAGATCTCACCCTTACACTAGCCTACAGACACGTCTGCTACTAAAACTAAAATCGCCAAAAGCTCAACACGACCGTCGGAGTTCGGTACATATGAGCCAGGTCAACACGTGTACCAAAGCGCGACGCAGCTCAACATGATGCGACGTAAATAAAACAAATTAACGAAATGACAGACGGTATATTATCATTGTGAATATGCTAATATCAATGTACTGTTAGGACGAGAAGGTTATTGCACGCCTATTATGTAAACAATGGGAACCCTTTACAGATATTGCCTCAGAGTGGTGTAGAGATCTGTAATGTAAGGCAATACGGGCAAAGATGATCGATAAGTGTGGCAAAAATAAAATTGCAAGACAGGAGATTCTCCCCCGGGCCTACCCTGCCCACACATCCCACTGCTGCTTCCACAACCGCGCGTCCGCGGCCCCACCTTTCTTCTCTGCTCTGCCTTACGACGACCGTTTAACGTGTGCGACATTTCCGTGCTCAGAGAGCCCAACCTCAGCAACTGGCTCGTGATTTTAGTGGTCATTGTGCCCAGGTCAGACCTGCATGCCAAAATGTGGCGGAGGAATTTTCTTATTTTTTCTTACCTTGACAATTGGGCATTGCTTTTCGCAGCCGCGGTTTGACGCCTACCCCCCCCCCCCAGAGAAATAAGGAACGGAGGCGTACCAATGAACCTCCCATCCCCGAACCGCGATGTACGCACGAAAACGGCTTTGGATGTTGTGGGGCGCAATAGTTGTACAAGGCGATGACTGGAGGATGGGAGTTGGTTCAATCATTTGCTTTTTTTAGCGTGTATTTTTTTGGCACAAATTCAAATTCAAAAAAAAAGGGTACAACAGATTACGCTGAGCAGAACTAACTTACGACGCGAACCGGTATCAGTATATGATGTATTGGCTAACAAGCTTTAACGAACAGTCCACGCTCGAATATTTATTGTTTTGGTTCAAGTAGAAGTAGTTAAAGGTTCTTGGAGGATATAGACCTTCTGATCACTTTGTGCCCTGTACTTTTGGATCGTCGTCCTCTCGAAACGTGAACAGGATTTCAGTGTTTGTACTTAGTATTCGACTTGTCGTTTATTCAGACAAAGTGCTAGGGTATTTATATGAATTACAGTGATGTCACGATATATACTGCTGGGTATACTGCGGAATGAATAAAAATAGATGTGTTCTAGATCGTCCTCCTCAGGTTCGAAATATTACAAAACCCGCTCCTCGGTGGCATCTTGTTGGAAGGAAGAGTAACCGTCGGTAACGGGGTCCTCGCCCGCAAAAATATCGGCATACATGTTGTCAGCGTCACCGTGAATCAATTTAATGACGGCCAGGATCTGTTCCTTCCAACGCCAGTTATGTCCCATGCGTTTCTCGAGATCGCGAAGTTTCCGCATACCCCCGCACGAGTAGATACATTCCACGTAACGGTCACAGCCTTCGCGGCCGTAGCGATGACCGGATCTGTCGCCGATCTCGAAGATCTCCTTGATGTTGTTGAGCGCCAAGTTAACATCGCCTTCGTTTGTGGACGCCAACCCGTCGAACGACGATACAATGAGGCTGCGAAAATTATCGTCTCCTAAACAAATCCTGTAGGATTTGCTACAACGAGTGCAAGGTGTGTCACGGCATGATTTTTTGTCCATCCTGCACCGAGCACACGCTTTCCCCGGTGCGATTCGTTTCGGTTTGTTGGTGGTGGCAGCGGCGTGTACGGGACATCGCCTCTTTCTTGTTGAGCAGCTGGTACACTGTTCATACGGCTCCGGTTTGGCCGTAAAAATTGTTGCTTCAATTTGTTGCACTGCGCCGTTTGCGTCGAGGGGTTGCGAGAAAAGTTGACTCAATGTTGTGTGATCGATTGCGGTGTCGTTCGATGGTACACCGGGGAAGGGTTGCAAGTTGACGTGCGCTTGAGGCATATATATCTGATTGTTTATTCTCTCACCAAATTCACCAGGCGACGGGAGAGGTATAATTGTATCGACCCAAACGGCATGGGTTGCTATGACGTGAGATTCTAGCATCAGGTGTTCTTGAAGATTTTCTATATTACTGAAGGTCGTTGGGCACGCCGGAAAGGGGCAGCGGAGGTAAGAGGGGTAGGAATAAAGAGATGTTTTGGAACAGCTGGAATTGATATTGAGGAAGTTGTGCGGGAATAGCAAGTCTTGTCGAGGCATAGGTAGGATTCCCTGGTAAGCCATTATTTATGGATGCAGTGGTTATTTTAGTAAGACGAATGCTGTTAGAATACCCTTCGTTGCTCTTCTAGGCTCTGCCTGCAGCGGTTGTACTGTAATTGGCCTCCTTATACATATATTCATCGGTATTTATACAACTTGGATCGGAAATGGATAAGATATTATTTTGTCGGGTCCGTTTCCGCTTGCGTCACAACTGTTCCGCACCAAATTCGATTCGTTGCACTACATACCCTCACACAACCCGGCCTTTCGGGGAGATGACCAATGCCACTTATCCCTATTATAGACTATTCAGCATTACACCTGCGAACGAACTACAGCACTGATGATTAGTTATTTCTGTCGTACTTGCATACTTATCGTTGCTTCATGCATCAGAGGGACAGGATAATAGGCCCTGTTGGAAATGCAGATATATGTAAATATCGCAGACCCCCATTGAAGATGCGCGTAGACCCATGACACAAAGCACAAGGCCGGCCTCGGTTTATAGGCACAATAGCGTATAGTGCTCCCAAACGAATCGAATCAATTCGAATCGGATCGAATTGTGGGTCATTCAAATCAAATCGAATTGGGGATTTTTTAATTCGAATCAAGTTCGAATCGAATTGAATCGAATTTAAATCGAATTGAGGGTCTGATTTGAACCCTATTTTTCGAAATGTAACAACTTGACAAATATATGTCCAAATTCAATGATCTTTAGCTTGTTAGATTCCCTATATAAGAGGAATCTAACAAGCTAAAGATTATTGAATTTGGATGTATATTCGTCAAGTTATTACATTTCAAAAAATAGGGTTCGAATCAGACCTCAAATCAGATTAGATTTGAATCAAATTGAATTGGACCTTTGATTCGTTGGGAGCACTAATAGCGAAACCTCTGCCATGTGTTGGAACTACAACAAAGGAAGGAACACGTGCTTCGGTACTTCGGTGTGATAAGCGGTCATGTGATAATTGACGCGTGAATTCCTCTTTTTTTTTTTTTTTTTTCACATGCAATGATTCCTCCTCCGAGATCTCACCCCCGTATAGACACGTCTGACGCTTCCAAAAATAAAATCGCCATAAGCCCAATACGCTCACCAGAGCCCCAACACATGTACCAACACGCCTGACACAACTCGACATGATGCGACATGAATAAAACAAATTGACGAAAAGACAAATGGTATACCATCGTTGTGAATAAGCTAATGACAATGCACTACTAGGGTGATGAAGGTGATTGCATGCCTATTGTGCAAACACTGGAACCCCTTTACAAAGACGGTCCCAGAGTAGTATATACAAATATCTAATTAGAATTTGTAATGGATAAAACGATCGATAAGTCTGTCCAAAATGTAACTACAAGACAGGTTATGTATCAAATACTTCCCCGGGTCTACCACGCCCATCTGTCTCACTGTTGGCTTTCACGATCACGCGTCCGCGGTCCCACTTTCTTCTCCGCTCTACCTCACGACGACCGATCAACATGTATGATTATTCCATGCCCAGAGAGCCCAACTTCGGCAGCTGGCTCTCAACGCTTGAGATTTTAGTGGCCATTTTGCGAGCGTTCCATGCGCAGCGTTTCGGGTCGCGTCTGGGGCGCGGTTTGACGGTGACGCTATATAGGAATTGTACCAAGTTGGTCGCGTCCGTAAAGGGGGAGAGAGAAATAACAAGGGAAGGAGCGTACCAATGGGTCTCCCACCCGTTCCCCTCGCCGGACAACAATGTATATACGCACGAGAACAGCTTGGGAGGTTGTGGGGCGCAAGTGCTGTTGCAAGGCGATGGCTGGAAAGTGGAAGGGGATTCAATCATTCGCTTGTTAGCGTATACTTTTGACACAGATTCAAAACAATATATATATATAACAGAGGACGCTAAGTAACGACACGAACTTGTATCAGTCAGTGTGTTATGTATTGGCTAACAACGAGCTTCAACGAACAGTCATTGCACGCCGGAATATTTATTGTGACGATCGTTTTGGCTCAAGTGCCACAGGGTAAAAGTAGTTAAGGGCTCTTAGAGAAGAACAAATCAATAAGAATCGCGTCGAGAGGAACTACGTATCGCTTTGCGCCCTCCATTTCTCGGATCCTAAGCCTCAGTGTTTGTACTTGGTATTCGACTTGTTTATTCAGACAAAGTGCTATATTATGAAAATAGATATGTTCTAGACCGTCCGCCTCACGGGTTGGAATATTGCAAAACCTGCTCCTCAGTGACATCTTGCTGGAAGAAAGAGTAATCGTCGGTAACAGAATCCTCGCCCGCAAAAAGATTGGCATATATGTCGTCAACGTCATTGTGAATTAATTTAATGATGGCTAGGATCTGTTCCTTACAATGCTAGCTATGTCCTGTGCGTTGCTCGAAATTGCGAAGTTTCTGTATACCCCCGCACGTGTAGATACATTCCGCGTAGCGGTCACTGCCATCGCGACCGTAGCGATGACCAGATCGGTCGCCGACGTCGAAGATCTCCTTGATGGTGTCGAGCGCCAATTTAACGTCGCCTTCGTTTGTGGACGCCAATTGGTTGAACGAAGATACAATGAGGCTACGAAAACTATCGTCTCCTAAACAAATACTGCGAGATTTGTTGCAACGATTGCAAGGTGTGTCACCGCATGATTTCCTGTCCATCCTGCACCGAGCGCACGCTTTCCCCGGCGCGATTCGTTTCGGTTTGTTGGTGATGGTGGCGGCGTGTACGAGGCATCGCCTCTTTCTTGTTGAGCAGCTGGTACACTGTTTATACGGCTCCGGTTTGGCCGTAAAAATTGCTGCTTTAAGCTATCGCACTGCACCGTTTTCGTCGAGGGGTGGCGAGAAAAGCTGACTCAGTGTTGTGTGATGGATTGCGGTGTCGTTCGAGGGTACGCTGGTGAGGGATTGCAAATTGACGTGCGTTTGGGCCATACATATCTGGTTGTCCATTCTCTCACCAAATTCACCAGATGATGGAAGAGGTGTAATTCCATCGATCCAAACGGTATTACTTATTGCCATGACGTGGGATTCTAGCATCAGGCGAGCTTGAAGATTTTCTATATTACCGAAGGTCGTTGGGCACGTGGGAAATGGGCAGCGGAGGTAAGAGTGGTAGGTATTGTGCGGGAATAACAAGTCATGTTGAGGCATAGGTAGGATTCGCCGGTAAGCCATTATTTATGAATGCAGTGGTTATTTCAATAAGACTAATGCCTGCAGCGGTTGTACCGTACTTGGTTTCCTTGTCAATTTATTCATGGGTATTTATACAACTTGAATCGGAATGGATAAAGTAGCTATGAAAACTACCGCTGTTGTCTCCGTTTCATCCGCCGTCGCACAAGCCACAACGTGGCCTGTACCGCTGTTCTCATCAGGCACGGACGTAGGACAGAAGACAAAATCATCTAAGCCTCCGTTATTATACAAACATCGCTAAGTCGCCCTTGTCACATGCATCCGACATTACGTCCATGTGGCCTAAGCGAGTCACACTATTAAGCGGTTACATGCGAGCACACTAACCTATAGTCACGTCTGACCCTTCCAAAATTAAAATCTCCATAAGCCCAATACGTCGGAGTTCAGTATATATGAGCCAGGCCAACACATGTACCAACGCACTCGACAAACTCAACATGATGCGACGTGAATAAAACAAATTGACGAAAGGGCAAACGGTATAACATGGTTGTGAATATGCGCTGTTGAGATAATAAAGGTAATTGCGCACCTTTATATAAACACCGGAAATCGTATACAGAGGTGATATAGATCTAATTAGAATTGTAATGTAAGGCAATGCGGATAAAAACGATAGATAAGTCTAGCCAAAATAATGTGCAAGACAGATGGGTATGTATCAACGGGCCTACCGCGCCCATACATCACACTGCTGCCTCTCATATTTCTGTCTTCTCTGCTCTACCTCACGACGACCGATTAATATGTGCGACCATTCCATTCTTAGAGAGCCCCAACCTCAGCGGCTGGCTCTCAATACTCATGATTTTGGTGGCCATCGTGCCCAGGTCGAACCTGGGGCGCGGTTTGGTTATGGTGTTATGTGCAGGTTGTACCAAGTTTGTCGTGGGATGGGGATAGATTGACACTGTGGTTCAAATAAGGGCCGCTGCGGCAGATTGTGTGGCGCGCCCCCCCGGAGAAATAATAAGGGACTCATTCCCGAACCGCGATGTACGCACGAGAACGGCTTTGGAGATTGTGGAGCGCAAGAGCTGGTGCAAGGTGGTAGCTGGAGGGTTCAATCATTTGCTCGTTAGCGTGTATTTTTTAACACAAATTCAAAACAAAAAACAAAAAACAAAACAAAACAAAACAAAAGACGCTGCGTAGTCCTTAACTCACGACACGAACCGGTATCAGTATATGATGCATTTCCTAACAACGAGCCCCAAAGAACAGTCATTGGACGCTCGAATATTTATTGTGGAATCCGTTTTGGCTCGTGTCACAGGATAAAGTGGGTCTAACATGACTGTCAACTTTGGAAAAGTCTTCTTTGAGGTTCTCGAGTTTTCCTTTAGATGGCCATATAGAGATAGTAAAGAGAGGGCATTTCTTAGCTAATTTCTTAAGTTGTAGTTTATTGATGTAGGTGATCTTTAGGCCTAGGTCACTAGGACTGAGTGGGTCTTTTTCACCTAGTGGTTGAGGGTTCTTGGAGGAGAATAAATCAATAAAGAATCGCGTCGAGCTAGAACTGCTGATTACCTTGCGCCCTCGGATCCTCGTCTTCTCGAAACGTGCAGTGTTTGTACTAAGTATTCGACTTGTCGTTTATTCAGACAAATTGCTAAGGTATTTATATGAAATACAGTGATGTCGCGATATATACTAGGGATTGTGATGGAATGAATAAAAATAGAACGGGTTCGAAATCACGTGGAATATTGCAAAACTCACTCCTCGCCCGCAAAAATATCGGCATATATGTTGTCAGCGTCACCGTGAATCAATTTAACGACGGCCAGGATCTGTTCCTTCCAACGCCAGCTATGTCCCATGCGTTTCTCGAGATCGCGAAGTTTCTGCATACCCCCGCACGAGTAGATACATTCCACATAGCGGTCGCCGCCCTCACGACCGTAGCGATGACCGGATCGGTCGCCGATCTCGAAGATCTCCTTGATGGTGTTGAGCGCCAAGCTAACGTCGCCTTCGTTTGTGGACACCAATCCGTCGAACGACGATGCAATGAGGCTGCGAAAATTATCGTCCCCTAAACAAATCCTACGGGATTTACTGCAACGAGTACAAGGTGTGTCACGGCATGATTTTTTGTCCATCCTGCACCGAGCACACGCTTTCCCCGGCGCGGTTCGTTTCGGTTTGTTGGTGGTGGCAGCGGCGTGTACGGGACATCGCCTCTTTCTTGTTGAGCAGCTGGTACACTGTTTATATGGCTCCGGTTTGGCCGTAAAAATTGCTGCTTCAATTTGTTGCGCTGCGTCGTTTGCGTCGAGGGGTTGCGAGAAAAGTTGACTCAATGTTGTGTGATCGATTGCGGTGTCGTTCGATGGTACGCCGGGGAAAGTTTGCAAGTTGACGTACGCTTGAGGCATATATATCTGGTTGTTTATTCTCTCACCAAATTCATCAGGCGACGGGAGAGGTATAATTGAATCGACCCAAACGGCATGGGTTGTTGCTATAACGTGAGATTCTAGCATCAGGTGTGCTTGAAGATTTTCTATATTACTGAAGGTCGGGCACGTGGGAAAGGGACAGCGGAGGTAAGAGGGCCAGGAATAAAGAGATATTTTGGAGTAGCTGGAATTGCTATTGAGGAAGTTATGCGGAAATAACAAGTCTCGTTGGGGCATAGGTAGGATTCGTCGGTAAGCCATTTTTTGTGGATGCAGTGGTTATTTCAATAGACTAGTGTTGTTAGAGTACCCTTCGTTGCTCTTCTATGCTCTGCCTGCATCGGTTGTACTGTACTTGGCTTCGTTATACAAATACTTTAATTTATTTATGGGCATTTATAAGAGTGCACTGGCCATAGTCCACTGGCCAGTCAGCTTAATGAAACGGGCCCAACAATGAGGCATTCTTGGTTTATTGTACGAGGATTGGGTTATTCAACGCCTCCTTAATGCCACATGACTACAAACGCCCCAAACAGTTAGCGTTACAGCGCTTCATTATTGGTATTCGCATCGCTCGGATAGCACCACTAGATTTTGATTTTTTTGCCGTCCGATTTTTTGAGATCTGGTTTTTATCGTGCGTTCTTTGTAAACAAACGCGTCTACTTAAATCGTCTGTCACTTGGACTATTCCTTTTTTCAACTAACTGCCAGACAGATGGCTGTGCCTGTTGCCTATGTGTGTAGTACATAAATGAATCCCACATTCAGTATAAAAGGCTGCGTAATTCATTTGTTTAGGCGTTTGACGAAAGCATATACGTGAAAAATTAGTTGGCGATAAAACCCTGATCACAAAAAATCGGATGGCAAAAAAATCAGGTGGAGGAAAAAATCGGGTGGATCCTATTATACATATGATCTGCATAGCCCCATATACCATATATGGCAATCCATTGACAGGGTTGTGATTTTAGCTGCGGTTTGCAATCGGATACAGCACTGACGATCAATTATTTCTCTCGTATACCACCATTTTGAAAATACCAATATCGCAGGACCCCCATTCAAGCTGCGCGTAGGTTTCATGCGCCCGAACAAATAGCTTGAACGACGCCCCGTACTCTTTGAGGAAACCTCATTAGAGAGGGAAAAAAGCACAAGTGCATGTGACGGACTTTAGTGTATGTGGCAGACTTTGATGTGGCGGACTTCGGTGTCCAACCCCGACCCGTAATCCAAACATGTTACACAAATCAACATTTGAGCCGCGGGCCCACAAGTGTCGCAACCGTCATGTCGACTGTTACCCCCCCCCCCCCCCCCCTCCACTACAGCTTATCTAATCTATGCCCGTGTGACGATAATGTCCGATCCTCCGGCCTTTGCAGTACACTATCCACATGCATATACTCTCTCCATGGACATCCTTCCCTATCCTTCCCCCTACAATATCACACAACACACCCACCCACTCGGAGCAAAACGGTGACCTGCTCCATGTGCACACCTACCCACAACCTTAATTTTTTCGTTACCTGCATCCTTCGATTGGAAAATGAATATATGCACTGCAACGCCCCCCAGCGATGGTACCGATCTACCGCCAGCCGTTGCAAAACAGAAAAAAATATACCATAATAATGGGAAATGTGTACCGATACCAACTGTGGCATGGCTCTGTACCCTTCCACTTCGACCGACCATGGCTACTTTGGCTTGTCATCCGATATTAAAAAAAAAAAAAAAGAACTTAAACACGAACTATATGTATATTCAACTTGACATCATCATCGGCCAATGCTCTTGAAAGATCCTCGATACGATCTATCCTTCCCGATTCCCAACGCCCAAAGGGATCAACATTCACTTCACGATCTTGAAGAAAACTAAGCACACAAAACCCCAAAACCTTAAACTCAAACCCCGAACAAACCTTCAACTCCCTGGCCAGACCGTCCTGCAGGCGAATGACCTATCTGGGTTTTCCGATAGGTCATGTGATGGAATTCCTAGCCAATTATTTTTTCATTTTTGCACGAACTACGCTTGGTGAAGAGAAGATTACTAGAAACAACCAAGATAACAAAAAACCAAAATAAACTAACATCGCGGGATGGCTACCGGCTAATTATTAGCGACCAGAGAATATCACATCTATGTCCCGACCGATATGTAAGTGTTTGGGTGAATTGAACACGTATGATCGCAAGGGCAATGATTCCTCCTCCGAGATCTTACCCTAACACTAACCTACAGACACGTCCGCTAACACTAATCTACAGACACGTCCGCTAACACTAACCTACAGATACGTCCGCTTCCAAAAATAAAGTCGCCATAAGCCCAACACGGCCGTCAGAGTTTGGTATTTATGAGCCAGGTCAACACATGTACCAAAACGCCTGACGCAACTCAACATGATGTGACCTGATTAAAACAAACTGACGAAAAGACAAATGGCATGGCATCATTGTGAATGTGCTAATGAAAATGCATTGTTGGGATTATAGGAGTTATTGCACGCCTATTATGTAAACGCCGGAAACTCTTTACAAAAACAACCCAGAGTGATGCAAAGATCTAATTAGAATTTGTAATGGTAAAACGATAGTAACTCGATCTAAAATGAAACTACAAGACAGGTGGGTATGTATCAAGTTCTCCCCCGAGCCTACCACGTCCACACATCACACTGCTGGTTTCACAACCACGCGTCCGCGGCCCCACTTTCTTCTCCGCTCTACCTCACGACGACCGATCAACGTGTGCGACCATTCCATGCCCAGAGAGCCCCAACTTCAGCAGCTGGCTCTCAACGCTCGATTTTATGTGGCCATCTTGTGAGCATATCATACGCGGCGTTCCGGGTTTGGCCTGGGGCGTGGTTTGGTGATGTTGTTATGGGGGAATGTACCAAGTTGGTCGCGGTCGGGGGAGAGAGAAAATAACAAGGGAAGGATGCTTACCAGTGGGTCTCCCACCTGCCGGACCGCGATGTACGCACGAAAACGGCTTTGGAGGTTGTGGGGCGCAAGAGCTGGTGAAAGTCGGTGGCTGGAGGGTGGGAGTGGATTCAATAATTCTCTTGTTAGCGTGTATTTTTTTTTTTTTTTTTTTTTTTTTGTATATATTTGAAAAAAAAAAAAAAAAAAAAAAAAAAAAAAAGTATATACAATAGAAGACGTTGAGTAGAACTTAACTCACGACACTAAACGTATCAGTATATGTTGCATTGCCTAACAGCGGGCTTCAACGAGCAGTTATTGTACACCTGAATATTTATTGTGGGGGTAAAAGTTAACGGTTCTTGGAGGAGAATAAATCAATAAGAATCACGGCGAGATAGAATCGCGGATCACTATGCGCCCTCAAAGTTTGTACTAAGTATTCGACTTATTCAGACAAAGTGCTAAGGTATTATAGTATTTATATGAAATACAGTGTTGTCACGATATATAATTATATATATACTAGGGATTGTGATGGCTAATGAATTAAAATAGACCGGATTCGAAATCACGTGGAATATAGCAAAACCCACTCCTCGGTGACATCTTGCTGGAAGGAAGAGTAATCGTCGGTAACGGAATCCTCGCCCGCAAAAAGATCGGCATATATGTTGTCAGCGTCACCGTGAATCAATTTAATGACGGCCAGGATATGTTCCTTCCGACGCCGTTATGTCCCATGCGTTGCTCGAGATCGCGAAGTTTCTATATACCCCCGCATGAGTAGATACATTCCGCGTAGCGGTCACCGCCCTCACGACCGTAGCGATGACCAGATCTGTCGCCGATCTCGAAGATCTCCTTGATTGTGTTGAGCGCCAAGTTAACGTCGCCTTCGTTTGTGGACGCCAATCCGTCGAACGACGATGCAATGAGGCTATGAAAATTATTGTCTCCTAAACAAATCCTGCAGGATTTGCTGCAACGAGTGCAAGGTGTGTCACGGCATGATTTTCTGTCCATCCTGCACCGAGCACACGCTTTCCCCGGCGCAGTTCGTTTCGGTTTGTTGGTGGTGGCAGCGGCGTGTATGGGGCATCGCCTCTTCCTTGTTGAGCAGCTGGTACACTGTTTATACGGCTCCGGTTTGGCTGTATAAATTGCTGCTTCAAATTGTTGCACTGCGCCGTTTGCACCGAGGGGTTGCGAGAAAAGTTTACTCAATGTTGTGTGATCGATTGCGGTGTCGTTCGATGGTACGCCGGGGAGGGGTTGCAAGTTGACGTGCGCTTGAGGCATATACATCTAGTTGTTTATTCTCTCACCAAATTCACCAGGCGACGGGAGAGGCATAATTGTATTGACCCAAACGGCATTGGCTGTTGCTATGATGTGAGATTCTAGCATCAGGTGTGCTTGAAGAATTTCTATATTACTGAAGGTCGTTGGGCATGTGGGAAAGGGGCAGCGGAGGTAGGAGGGATAGGAATAGAGAGATATTTTGGAATAGCTGGAATTGATATTGAGGAAGTTGTGTGGGAATAACAAGTCTTGTTGAGGCATAGGTAGGATTCGCCGGTAAGCCATTATTTGCCCTCCATTGTTCTGCCTGCAGCGGTTAAATAGTCGAACATTTCGCGTGACTATCAAAAGCTCGACAGGAGGAACCAACCTTACATAATAGAACTAAACCAAACGAAGGCCAAGATCGCATGATTGTTAAAAACAAGTAAATTGACTTTTCAGACCTTGTTTTTTTGCTCGAATCGGCTGGTCCCTGACGTTTCATCAGGGGGGTGCGCTTCGTGGACCAATTAAACTTGAGAAACAATATCGCAGGCACTCTCGTTTCATGCGCACGGAACAAATAAAATAGTTAGCCCGTACTATTTGATATCGAGAAAATCATTAGCCCATACTATTGGCAATCAAGAGAGTACTATTGACATCGAGAAGCTGCAGAAGTGAAACATCAAACTTTACCCCGCCGCCATATCCATACTGGGGCCATCATGCACAGCAACCATGATTAACCCTTTGCGCCCGGTTCTGTTTCATACTCGAGAAGAGCGTTAACCATTACTAATCATTTTCTGGTCGGGGAAGTATGTCGAAGTCAGGGGAAATTGCGTACCAAATAGTAGCGGAATGAAATCTCACATCGGAGAGATAACATAATCAACGAGTAAATAGGTATAATTTCCGCGAAGTAGCACTAACATGCAGTCACACTCCCAATGTTGCCAAAACGAGCAAAGCGAAGCAATAGACAAGAAAGAACCAAGGCCACGATAAACTAATGTTTAATGACCAGGGAATACTCCATGCCCCGCCTGCCATGCAAGTGTTTCCATGTTAAACTAACGATTCCTCCGAGATCTCACCTATAGACACATCCAACGCTTCCAAAACTAAAATCACCATTAAGCCCAAACACGGCCGTCGGCGTTCGGTGTGTATGAGCCAGGCCCCAACACATGTACCACGCAACTCGACATGATGCGACATGCATAAAACAATTTGAGGAAAAGACAAACAGTATAAATCGTTGTGAATATGCTAATGGTAATACACTATTGGGATGATAAAGGTGATTGCACGCCTATTATATAAACACTGGAAACCCTTTACAGAGATGGTACAGAGATCTAATTAGAATTGTAATGTAAGGTATACGGATAAAAACGATCAATAAGTCTGGCCAAAATGAAATTACAAGATAGGTGAGTATGTATCAAATTCTCTCCCGGGCCAACCACGGCCCCACATCACTCTACTGGCTTCCACAACCACGTGCCCACGGCCCCACCTTTCTTCTCTGCTCTACCTCACGACGACCGATCAACGTGTGCGACCATTCCATGGTCAGAAATTCCCAACCTCGGCAGCTGGCTCTCAACGCTCGAGATTTTAGTGGCCATCTTACGAGCGTGCCATGCGCGGCGTTCCGGATCGGACCTGAGGCATGGTGTTATGTTGTACCAAGTTGGTCGCGGTCGTAAAGAGGGAGAGAGAAATATCAAGGAAAAGAGACATACCAATGGGCCTCCCACCCGTCCCCCTCGCCGAGCCGCGATGTACGCACGAGAACAGCTTTGGAAGTTGTGGGGCGCAAGAGCTGGTGCAAGGCGATGGCGGAAGCTTCCTGGAGGGTGGGAGTGGGTTCAATAATTCACTTATTAGCACAAAGAGGGGAATAAGGACATCGTTTTGGAGATATCGGACAGACCTCCGTGGCAGGTACGACTTCCGGATCAAGGCCGTCGGCAACGAGGAGGAAGCCCGTCTACCAGGTTTACCGGTTAGTAATTGTTAAATTTCAGCGAAATGATATCACATGACAAGTACTTAATATAATAACCACATACCAGGGCAATCTTCTTCACATCCCACAACGCGCACGTGTTCCACGGCGTCGTCAGCCCGGTGAGCTTATTCATTCCCAACACGAACGCGTGCGAATCGAAGGCCTTGCCGACCACCAGCGTATCTGTCCCATTCAATTATCAGAACCTCCTAAAATGGCAACTATATTCAAAACAATCACATAGTTAACCTACTACTCACCCTCATCCATCATCCCCGCCAAGGCCTCGATCTCCGCTCTCCCGACAACGACCTCCAACGATTGGAACAGCATGCGCTCGTACCCGTCCTTCGCTGCCCTCGCGATCATGGCATTAAGAGGCGTCACAAAGCGTCCATACGGGCTGACAGGTATGATGAGTACCTCAAACCCCTGGCGCGCGGGTTCCACCCGTATGAGCGCTTCAACTGCCCGCACGAGATCCGGATCGTCGCCGTCCGTCGCGATGGCCAGGCCGGCGCTGTAGGTTGGGGAGGCG
The DNA here is from genome assembly GCA_003990745.1 of Jimgerdemannia flammicorona. Lineage (NCBI taxonomy): Eukaryota > Fungi > Mucoromycota > Endogonomycetes > Endogonales > Endogonaceae > Jimgerdemannia > Jimgerdemannia flammicorona. Next base: position 4,360 of record RBNI01000723.1, on the reverse strand, counting down.
TGCAGGAGACGCGCTAGGAGCGTCAGGTCGATGGGGTGTGTGGAGGCATTTTGACGGTGGATCCGCGCGCAGGTTAGGATGCGTGGGGGAGTCGGCAGCATTGGTTGCGGGAACGTGGGCACCTGCACGTGTGTTCCTAGCTCATGTGCCACACACAAGCCACCATAATGAAAATATTGATGTTGAAAATTCTATATTAAAACAACGATATCTTGGTAATATAGTAAAACAACCTTTTATTTATAAAACCATTCTACTAATTATTGGCTAGAAAATAAATGTTTATAGTTTTATTTTTAACTCTATTACTTATTAGATTAAATAATTAATTAATATATAACAGAATTGAATATTTTGTAGTTGAAATAATTTTAAATAATTAAAATTTAAATATTATTAAAAATATAGATACTTAATAAGAAATATTTATATTTTTTTATTTACAAAATGTTACATCTAATTAGAAGATAAGAGAGGATATTTTCCACTTTCTTTTTTTCTTGTATTATGTACAATAATGACAATAATGTGAGCATCCAACTGATAATTAAAACACGTGATGCATTTGTCGGTCCTCTGTCCTCTGTGTATATAGCGCAATAAGCTCAAGTAATACAAACACCCCACCAAGGACGGATGCTACCCGCTAAAGCAACCAATTCCATACGTTCATGCACAATAAATTATCCGCATAGCATCATCTCTGTTTCGCACTCGGACTTTATCCCACCCCTTCTTCCGCACACACGCACATATACACATATCTTTATTTACGCCGACAGTACACCTCAATGCACCCATCCTTTCTCATGCCCCCCGACCATCTGCGGTTCCAGAAACCCGCGGAACGTCCACCTCTCTTCGGTTTCCTCCACGAGGTCGGTTGTTGCGGTTAAGACGTCGGCAGCTGTGCTGGCGGGGTTCGCGGTTGGCAAAACGGAAGCCGTACCGAAACTCGACCCTGACTCGCGGACCTCCCACCGCGCGCCGTAGCCCTGCGCGTTGCGGATCTCGTAGGCCGTAATATCGTGCTGAGGGTGCGGACGAGATAAGATTAGGAGCGAGGAACGGTGTTGGGATTAAGTCGAAGAGACAAGTGGAGTTAGGTAGAGCGTACAGGAAGCCAGTGCAAATTGATCCATGCGGGGTCGGTCAGGATCTTGGCGAGGACAGCATTTGCGGTCTCGTTCTTGGCGCGTTCAGCTGAATGTGAATGGTAAAAAGAGAGCTTTTCAGTAAAATTATCTCCCAACAATACGCCTCACCCAATTTTGTCATTCTTCTAGCCACCCGAATATTATACCGATCACAAAAACTCAAAAGAGAAACTCACACCCAGTCGCAACTCCCCAAAACCCGCTTCCGACATCCCGATGCCAGTGCTTGGTCAGCGCCTTGGCTCCGACAGTGAGCGTGCTGGGCTTGACCCCCTTGCGAACGGGCTGAAAGTTCTTGCGCTCGTGCACTGTCGTGAACGAGACGAGACACTCGTTCAGCGTTGGTGGCATCCGCGCCAGGCGCGAGCCCGTCGTCGTGCGGAGGTGCAGGAAAGGACGAATATCCGGCGGGTGCAGCGTCTGCGTAGAGGAGGAAGGACATCAGTGGAAAGGTGGAGGCGTGTGTGAAAGATGATTGTTGGATAGATGTGCTTACTGTGAAGAAGAAGGTTTGCAAGAGGTTTTGCTTAGCGGTCAGATCAGAGGCGGGATTGGTGTACAATGCCACAAGCCGCACCATTTCCTCTTCAATCTCCTTCAACCTGTTTTGCGCAACAAAACATTTCCTTAGTCATCACTGGAAGTAATTCAACGCTGGAACTCCGAACATCACACGCAAAGACTCACCAACCTCGCCACATTCACATCCGCCAATAGAGTAACCCCGCTACCTGCCACCTCCACAGGCCATGCGCCACAGCGTCCAAAGCATCCGCGCAGTGTCTCGGCTACAGAAAGGTACAACGGGCGCTGGAGTGCGCCTACGGCGAAGCGTGAGGAGGTCGTCGTGGTCGCGGAGGCCAGGTACAAACGAAGATGCGATAAGGGATCGAAGTCATCCGGGGTAGAGGTGGGTGGTGCGGTTGACTAGGGGTTTGGAGTGGGGGAATTGAGTGCGTGTTCCACGAACAAGTGAACCGGTTTCCGAAAGGACAAACCTCGGGTTTCAACAGCTCCTCGCACAGCGCCGGCCATGACATGTCGTGGCCACCATTCGTGTGGTCGACGGCACTTGCGGCCGGATTCGAGGCGCTAAGGTGATCTTGTAGGACGGCGCAGACAAGGTCGTCCAGTTCGGGGAACAGGTGCATTGAGTCTTGGGTGGCGGAGGAAGGTGAGTCAACTATTTTTATAGCTGTCACGATGCTACGCCACAGGGCGGTGCGAAAAGACCGAGACGGCCTGTTGGGTAACGAAATCTGCTGCCTCCTGTCTTGTATTCACAATTTACAATTCTCCATATCATGATATGCGAGTCAAGGGCGTATGCAGAAGGCCCCATTCACACTTTTGTGATTTTTCACAAAGGTATCATCATGGAAGTGAGTGACATGTGGATTTATTGGCTATTACACTCAATACATTACTTTCTTGATAATATAAAAAAAAAAATGGTACCCCTATCTCCACATGCTTTGAGACGGATAAAATTCGGATGGGTAGCCAACATCAGATTCCTATATGCGTATATATATGCAACTACCCAAGTTCAATTCGGGGAAAACCTAGCGTGAATTACCAATTGAATATAAATGTCATCGCCAAACCTTTGCGAACCAGTCGCGTTCCACCTTGGCCATGACCTCATCCCAGAATCCCCCGGCGGCATACGACATCTGCCGGTTTAGGCCAGCCTCTGCCATGAATTTCGACAAGGCCCACCAGTTGATGTGCTGGTCAATCTCCGGCGGCCGTGCGGGACTCCCTTCGAGTCTCTCCTGTCAAGCTTGTATGTGGAATACACGGAAACTGGATGTGCTAGTTATCCGGACGCAAGCTCAAGTGCACACCCGCACGCCATTCTTCGTTTTTATTGGGTGTTCGACACCTGGGGACATAGGCGATGGTTTGGTCGACTGAGTTGCGGATGAGCGCTGCGAGCGGGTCGCCTAACATGTCGAGCAGCTGCTTGGCCTCCAAGTCGGCTTCTAAGCGGGGCTGCGGTTGGGCTCGGCGTGTCGGCTGGGCATGTTTTGTTTGAATGGATGGTATTATATACTGGCAAGCAGAAAATGGGGGATGGAATTAAATATGCTTACGGTGGTTGTCAGTTGCCCCCTCCTCGAATTCCATTTCGGGGGTCTATATATATCAGCGGATGACAGATGATGACGCAAATGGGCAAATGAGAAATGAGACCACGTGGGGCATACACTACATCAGTGACCCGCAAACGAACACTGCCAACCACCCTGTCCTCCAAACCGCCCGCACCTCCCAATGACCACGAAACAGCCCAACGCTATCCTCAGTAACGACGTCGTCCACCTGAACGTGGGCGGTCTCCGCTTCACCACCACACGCACGACCCTCCTCTCTATCCCTGATACTTTCTTCCATGGCCTCCTCGACCCGTCCTACACACCGCTGACCGTGGACGGCGGCATCTTCATTGACCGTGATCCAGCGCCCTTCCGTTACATCCTCGACAATCTCCGTCGCGGCGGCGACGTTGTTCTCCCCGTTGACGCGGCCCTCCGGCGTGAGGTCATGTGCGAGGCCGATTTCTACGGTGTTCCCTTCACAAAGCCGCCCTTTTGCGCAAGGTGTAGGCTCGAATTCGATCCCGCTGCCGCTGAACGATGCATTTACCATCCCGGAGAGTTCGGGTGGAATGTTGTTGTTACTGAGCAATCCATCACAATAACGGGGTTCAAACCTGCCATGAGGTGGAGCTGTTGTGAGTGCACGGAACGCGACTCGTGGGGATGCGCTGTCAGTGAGCATGAGGCATCTGGGTTGTGATGCTTTGCAAGATGGATGGATTGGTATAGTCGTTTCTGGCTATCTCGGCAAGTATATGTCTATGGCAGCTTAGTGGGCACTACGTCGGATACGTGACCTAATTAGCGGGTTACCTGTTTTGCTTAGCATTACATTAATTGTTTTATCGTTTTCACTCCCTGCTCTTGTTATATGATATAATGTCCCACTCATATATATTATAAACACTCATCGTGAAATAGAATCAAGGAGCTACAAATATGACGAAAGTTACAGGTGGGAGCCAGCGGGGTGTATAGATATTATGGAGGGTCCGGATTTGAGTAGATATGAATCATTTGTCATGCCACTCTTCAAAATTAAATTGAACATTTGAGAATCGATATACCGCTCCTCTCTTTTTTCTTTTTTTTTTTTTT